>SZWC01025015.1:2691-29714 GCA_023375785.1 Penium margaritaceum | reverse complement strand
CATATACATATACATATACATATACATATAAATATACATATACATATACATATACATAAACATATACATATACATATACATATACATATACATATACATATACATATACATATACATATACATATACATATACATATACATATACATATACATATACATATACATATACATATACACACAAAGAAGCACATTTATGCACATGAATTTGAATATACGTATGCGTTTACATATAATTTTGTATGTACATGTACATGTGTGTGTAATGTTCACATATCCATATACATGTATACATATATGTTTTATTCATTTATCAAATCATATAGATACATATATAAAAATTAATTTGCATGGTTACATATATATATATACACATATACATACCTATCTACAACTTGTTCTTGTTTCATCAGCTTCTTTGGTTCGATTTTCACACATAATGACGAACAATGATTGTTTTTTTCGCTCGTTGGTTTAAATGAGTATGATGCACGTTTTGTCAAGTGATTTTTGACTTTCATATGATGCGGAGGTTCAAACCCTCCGTCGTCGCTGTTTTCTTTGCCTGACTACCGATTCATCCACTTGTTTTGTCGCAATCGCTCTGTTCTGTCGGCCACTAATCTCTTTGGACATCTACTCCCCATGAATCTGATTGGGTTCCTTAAGAAATCGTCTTTACGGCTAAGTTCAAACCAACCACATCTATGTCGCCATTATTATAGGGCGCCGTTGTCTTCTAGTTGTGGTGAGGTAATGCCGTGTATGTCTTAGCTGCTATATTTTTTCTCTTTCCAGAGACTATGAGGTCAGCATTCCAAAAGAAACAAGACGAGCCCTAACATCAGCGTTCGACAGATTTCGTAGTGATACTCCTGCCTCACATCCCGTGCCCCACGAATGGACACCGATAGCTAGCAGACTTCTGCAGCGGGAACAGTAGCCGACATATCTTCATGCGCCGAAGTGTGACCGACTTTCTTTCGACATACCCCACGGTTATTTGTTTCTCTAGCCATGTTTTTGAAGATCCTTCACAAACTGGCCGTGTCTAAGCATTGTCATCCATATTGGCCACAAAGGGCCGCTCCATATCAGATCTAGCCATCATTGACTGCGCTCCGCAGCCATCTTTACTGTTTTAGTCATGTTCAAGCGCGGGCCGGCTCATCCTTTCAAATGTGACCATGAAGACGGCCAAAGGAATAAGGATCGCGTGAGCGAGCGATATTGACGAAACAAGCCCTGTAAACACTGTGTGATCTTCAAAATCCATTCTTAGTATTGGAATATACAAAGATGTACACGAAAGGTAAAACATTCACCTTCAGGCATGCTCCAAGAGATAAAGAAATAGAATCAAAATTTTAAAATAAAATGGAAAAATGTCTAGAATTTGACCTTCCTTCAAAGCATCTCTTAACCTAAAATGGGTGATGAAAATCTACATGTAATCAATCGCCCTTCAATTGGTTAGAACATTCAGAAAACTAATATCCAAAACGAAAAAATCATTTGAATGTATGATAAAATTGATTGTCCTCAGTTATCAGATGGAATTATTTATATATCTTATTCATGTATTCAATCGAATTAAGATAAATTATAAACTCTCACCAATGTAACTTTAGTTAACATTAAGGAACTATTACAGTAACACGGCGGGTGAAATGGGGTGCGAGCCTTTGTGGGTGAGTGAGCCCTCGGGACCCGATTGCTCATGGCAATCGCGTAGGTTGGTTGTGGAGATTAACTTCACCGTGAAGTCCAGTCTCTCACGATTGACTCCTCTCACAAGTATGCCCCGACCAAGGTCGGGGCGCGGAGTCCATTCTCTTCATAGGGCAACCCAAGAGGGAGGATGGAGGATATTATTTTATCCGTCCATTTTGTCGGCGGGTTGACGCGGTTCGACTAGATACAGTTCTCTCGTCGAGTCAACCCGTTAAACAATATTATGTTGTCCACGTGGAAACCCTAAGTTTCCGGCGTGATTAGGGATGGGGAGGTGGTGGCAAAATATCCTCGCGTGTGTGAGGGTATTTTGCCACCATTCGGCGCCCCTCGTCCGATGGCGTGGCCAACACGTTTATAAAAACGTGTTTACCACGCCACCGAGTGGAGGTGGCACTCGGTGGGGTGGTCTTATCGGAACGCCTGCCGGTGACCCCTTGCGAGCCCCCTCGCCATGGCGAGGGACCTCGTGAGGGGTCCCTCGATGGGGTGGGGGTCCTTGCGATGTCGCATTGGGTCATGCCCAATGCGACTGCGCAGGACCTGCGTAGCACATCGCGAATATTCGTGATGGGCTTGCGTTCGCCGCGGCCGGATAGTGCACGGCACTATCCGGTCGCCCTCTTGCGAATCGGAAGCTTCTTTGAAGCTTCCGGTTCACAGGGCTGGTCGGCGAGGAATTCTCCTAGTCGTTCAGACCCCGATTTTTCGGACAAAAGACGTGGCAGCCCTTTTGGTTTTAAGGCGCCGGTCTAGGCAACGTATTAAAGTGGCATATATATTGCCAGGTTTGTTACATTCCTCCCCCTCTACTGTGAACCGTCCTAGGTTCAAGGGGGTCTATAATTATTGTTGGTGGAAGAAGATGTGCTTTTTTGGTCAACAAAACATTCATAGGTGCATCCATTGAATCATGCGCCATTGCACAGGGAGAGAAAACTCAAAAGAATGAGATTGGTATCCTTCACGAGCACAAGATCGTACATAGATCAGCTAAGTTCACATAAAATGTTTTCACGGCTAGCGCTTCCTCCCCCTCCTGCGAGGAGCGTCCTCTCGACCATCAGCCTGGGCGTCCCCATGCGTCCGAGATCGCCGCCGTTGTGCTCTTCTCTGTACTCTAACAGGTGAAGGTTCCCTGTGTGGGGCTTGTGCCAGGGTGTTACCCCCGGGGGCACGAGTGCGAAAGCGAGCAGCCTGGTCTTGCCAATAGTTCTTGATCATAGCGACCAGGACACGACTCTCAGGCTCCCAACTGTTGCGTTCAGGTCCACAACCGGCCCAGCTCACGAGGTATTCCTTCACAACACATTTACCGCATGTACGTTCGTGGTGTTAGAGGAGCCCATGTACCTCATACTGACTGCACTTGCGAGCATTACAGGCGGTGGCTGAACCGCTCCTGATGCTGCATAAGGTGCGAGAAGACTGACGTGAAACACGTCATGTATCTTCATGACCTTTGGAAGAGCAAGGCGGTAAGCAACCTCACCAATCCTGTGAGTGACCTTGAATGGTCCAACCCACTTAGGGAGGATCTTCCTTGGTCCGGGCGTCTTGAGACGCATGTTCTTTGTGCTCAGAAGCACTTGGTCGCCGACAGAAAATGTGACGTCACGGCGACCAGCATCAGCATAGGCCTTTTGGCGCTGCTTCGATGCATGGAGGTATTCACGTGCTTTGCGACGAAGAGTGTCAATGCGATCAACAAAGGCCTGGGCGGAAGGTACCTGATTCCCGCCGCCCCCGTGCCTCACCAAGGAGACGGGTACCATTAGATGCCGGCCGTAGTTCAGAAAGAACGGTGTCAGCTTCGTGGATTCATGAACAAAGTTGTTGTAGGAAAACTCTACCAGACTGAGAAACTCATCCCAGTTATCCATTGAAGGATCCACGTACATCCGGAGCATTTGGTCCAGAGTTCGGTTCATCCGTTTAGTGTGTCCATCCGTTTGTGGATGAAAAGCAGTGGACATCTTTTGGCGAGTGCCAAAGATCTCACCAATGGCTTGCCAGAATTTACTCGAAAATTGCACGTCTCGATCAGAGATGATGCGTAACGGCAGCCCATGCTGTCGAACAACAGTGTCCCAAAAGATGCGTGATGTTTCCTCGGCAGTGGCATGCGTGGTTGTGGGCATGAAATGCGCCATCTTGGTCAAAGATTTGACCACCACGAGGATAGCATCATGGCCACGAGGTGTCTCGGGTAAGCCAGTGATGAAATCCATGCTCACTTCTTCCCATGAGGAGTTAGGCACTGGGAGGGGCTTCAGCAATCCTGCTGGTGCCTTGTTGCTCGACTTGTTGCGGATGCACAAGTCACAGGCTTGGATGTATTTGCGTACGTCGCACGACCATCCANCAGTGTCCCAAAAGATGCGTGATGTTTCCTCGGCAGTGGCATGCGTGGTTGTGGGCATGAAATGCGCCATCTTGGTCAAAGATTTGACCACCACGAGGATAGCATCATGGCCACGAGGTGTCTCGGGTAAGCCAGTGATGAAATCCATGCTCACTTCTTCCCATGAGGAGTTAGGCACTGGGAGGGGCTTCAGCAATCCTGCTGGTGCCTTGTTGCTCGACTTGTTGCGGATGCACAAGTCATAGGCTTGGATGCATTTGCGTACGTCACACGACCATCCAGGCCACCAATGATGCTTTGAGAGAGCCTTTCCGGTTTTTGCTGCACCAAGGTGGCCAACTGCTGCTGGGTTATGGAACTAGAAAAGGATCTCATCTCGCAGCTTTTTAGAGTTGGGCACAACCAACAAGTTGCCCTTCTAGTAGATACCAGAGGCTTCCACCAAGCCGTATCGGTCAATGTTGCCCTGGTCAAACCATGGGTCATCAAAGTATCCCATGCGGATACGTTGCAAGAATGGCGTGAAATGCACCGTCGGTTTTGGTGGTTGGCGTAGGGGGTTATCAGGCTTGGGCACATCCTGCTCCCTTACGTCTTTTGTGCAAAGGGATCGCGCTTGCAGTGTGGTAAGAGCCGCGTGGACCGGAGTGCGACTCAACGGGTCTGCCACATTTGTACGACCGGGTCGGTATTCCCACTGGAAGTGGAATCTGCTCAAGTACTCGCTCCAACGAGCTTGTCGCCAAGAAAGGTTGGGTTGTGACTAAAAGAATACCAGGGGATTGTGGTCTGTAACCACTGTGAATCCACCCTTGGCACCTTCAAGGTAACAACGCCAAACCTTCAAGGCATGAACCACCGCAAGCAACTCTTGGTCGCCTGTGGTGTAGCGAGTCTCTGCGCCTAAGAGTTTGCAACTCTCATATGTGACCGGCCGTCCTTGTTGCATAAGGACAGCCCCTATCCTGATAATAGACGCATCACAGAGCACCTCATATGGTTTTTCGGATTTCGGGAGTGCAAGCGCAGGTGCAGATGTCAGAATTTCCTTGACACGCACAAATGCATGCTCACACTTATCAGACCATGACCATTTCACGTCTTTACGTGTGAGAGCTATGAGTGGGGTGACAAGGCTAGAGTAGCCTTGCATCAAGCGACGGAAGTAATTCGCCAAGCCTAAGAAGGCTCGTCTTTCGCCCACATTGGATGGCTGAGGCCAGTCCACAACAGCTTCCACTTTGCAAGGATCCACTCGGATTCCTTCACTACCAACGATGAAGCTCAAGTACTGTAGCTCGGGTTGTGCAAAAGCACGCTTTTCCATCTTGGCAAAAAACTTCTCCTTGTACAGGATCTCGTGCAAAGAACGCAGATGTTCTACATGCTCCTCATGATTCTTTGAGAACACTAGGATATCATTAAGGTACACCAAGACAGTTTTGCCCAACTGGTCACGAAAAATGTGATTCATTGTGGCTTGAAATGTCGCTGGGGCATTGGTAAGACCAAAGCTCAGCACTCGGAACTGGTAATGTCCCATATGTGTACGAAACGCACTTTTGGGAACATCTTCTTCAGTGATCCAAATTTGGTGATATCCTTGAGCCAGATCAAGATAAGAAAAGACCTTTACACCTTAAAGTTGGTCAAAAAATCCTCGATCCTTGGCAAGGGATAACGGTTTTTAGCCGTCAAGCTGTTTAACGCACGGTAGTCAACACACATGCGCAAACCTCAATCCTTCTTGTTGACAAAGATGATAGGAGAGCCGAATGGAGAGCTGTTGGGTTCAATCCATCCTTTGGCCAAGTATTCCTTGATCTGTCGTTTGGCTTCTTCACGCTTAGCAGGACTGAGGCGATACATGGGCCGAAATGATGGCCTTGCACCAGGCTCGAGAGGGATTGTATGACCAACATTCCGTTCTGGCAGTAGGCCATCCAGGAGTGGACAAAAATGTCAGAAAACTCTTCAAGGAGAGATCTGACATCACTCGAGCTTGACAGTGGATCGTCATCATCGACCTTACAAAGTTGTGCTAGGAACACGTTGTGCCCTTTACGCAAGTATCGCTTCACTTGAAGCGCCGTAAGGACGGATTGTTCACTCTTGTGAGAGGGCTTTGAGCGTTCCATAGGCGAAAGCGTCATGGCACGCTTGCCTTTTTGTACAGTGAGATTCTTTGTAACCAAACTCATGTTGGCCTTCTGCTCATTAAGCCAAGGATCACCGAAAACGTCAAAATGATCTGTCAAGTCAATGACAGTAAAGTTGACGATTGTTGTGAGAGCCCCTAGCTTGAGCTTTGCTCGACATATGCCAAGTACATCGACCTCACGGTCGTCACCGACGGTGACTTTTCCCTCACAAGGCGTGCATTTCAATCTTAGCTATCGCACACGAGAGGCACTAATGAACTCGTCATCAGCACCTGTGTCAACTAGGACTTGCACGCGTGCCCCAGCCAGATGGCCTGCAATTGCATTGTCATCTTTGCCTGTGAGGAGCGTGTGAACAAGCTCTTTGGAGGCTTGGCCTGCAAGTGGTACACTCGAAAGTGTTCTGTGCTATGACGTAACTTAACAGAGTCACCCACTTGCTCCCACATGTGGTGTCCTTTGTTTACATCACACAAGAGTTGCCATCCATTCAAGAGTTCTTTCTTGAGACCCGTAAAGATGGGAACTGCAACAGTCACTTGCGTGAGTGAGTTCATCTTGTGGGCTACATTTGCCAACTCAAGTACTTTGTTTGCTTTCTGTCGTGTGGAAACAATCAAGCAAGTATGATTTTGCAAGCATTCATCATCGATGAGATGCAACAGTGGACAATGGCGAGAGAGATACACGGAGTCATTGCTCATGGGAGAGCAGAAAACAACAGAAAACAAAGCCCCAGTGAGGCGTTCCAACTGTTTCACATCATCATCTTGGAACATGAAAGCACGTTCAACATCCAAGGATCTCTCAGCCAAAGCCCCTAGTGGTTGTCCAATACCAGCCACTAGGGGATTCAAAAACCCTTCCCACGGCCTGCTGGTCCACGACCACCATTCACGCCCTTGATGTTCTGGCGGTTTCCTTGTCCCTTATCCTACTTGTCTTCGCCCTGTTCATTGGTGTTTCCACCAGCACGATCCTTCTAGCGCTTGCGACATTCAGACGCATAGTGCCCAGTCTTTCCACAGTAGTAGCAAGAGAGGGTGCTTGTCTTGGTTTTGCCATCTGCACGCTCTTTGTGGCTTTCATGCGGCTTGGAGAATTTGTGACTACCCGACCCGTGCCGAGGGAGCTTGCGCTCACCACGTTGGGGAGAGTGCTGACGCTTGTTGTTGCCATGCTGGTGATGCTGGCCGCGGCGTGTGTTCACTCCATACTCGGCCGGCATGGAGTTGTACTTCACGAGGATGAAGTCACGCAGCTCAGCATGACTGGTCCAAGGCTTGCCTTGGGGATCCAACGTACAAGCACGAGTGAGGGACTCGTTAGAAAGGCCGTTGGTAAGCCATTCCATGGTTTGCCACATTGGATGGCGGTCCTCATCGGTGATTTTGTCCAAGGTGTTTTCCCAATCCTGTAGGTATTCCGCAAGCTTGCGGTCACCCTGGCGGATCCTTGACAGACGCCTAGATGCTTGCTGGGAGACAGACTCCCTACCGTACAAGTCCTTGAGGATCTTGCACAGGTCTTCTCAGTGAGGTCTGGGGACCGACTGAGGTGTTTCCACGTATAACACTTTCAGTCGGTTCTTCACCGTTGAGAGCGTTGTGTTGTCAAGGCAAGCTAGCCCAACAGCGCCCCAAGCTCGTTGCTTGATGTTATGGAGCTCAAGCAAAAGCTCCATACGTGGCTTCCAAGTGGCCAAGTCCATATTCTTGGATAGGCCAAACTTGGGATAATCACTCAGGCGCTTTACAGCCTTTGAGATCTCTATGCCCAACGCTGCATCATCATCCTCAGGGTGTTTCTCGCTTATCGCTTTCTCAGCCTGGTGAAGACGACGAGAGCCGCTCGGGCCCGTCGATTGATCATCATGGGTGTCACCTGTCAGGCTGTGAGCATCATCATGTGATAGATGCTTAGCTTTGCGACCCTGGGATGGGTGGGCGGGATCAGGCTTGTCGGCCATGCCACCAGCCACCAACGTACCCATGATTTTCAACATACTACTGAATGCATCAGGATGAACATGCTGTTTGAGGGCAAGCACGCTCTTGGTGAGCTGGTTACGCTCAAGAGCGTCAAGTAAATACTTGTATGCCTTGGCGTCTTGCAAAAGGTTCAGTGCATCAGCGATGTTCGCTGAATCCTTCTGTGATCCCTGGCCTGCCTTAGACACGATGGTCCTGTTGGCGGCCGTAGCACATGCCTGTGCTCTTCCAGGTGTTCCTTGCTGAAGGCGAGCCAAGGGACCATCCTGGGGTTGTGGGATTGGTGCACGTGCCGAGGTAGGCACCGTGTTCCTCCCATCACCACCTACTGGTATGCCATCCGGGTCAACGCCATGAGATGTATGACCACTAGGTAGCTTAGGGCCACCGTTCCCCTTTGCTAGGGCTGAAGCCCTAACAGCTTCCACCGTGCAAAAGTCACGGATTTTGAGGTCCACAAGATGGTTGATCGCCGCCAAGGTGGCAGCGTTAACACCCTTGAGAGGATCGTCGTCCTCTTCATCTTGGGCCTCCAAGGAGAGCCGGTCGTCCTCTGCTCCAACGTCATTATCTTCGCCCTCAGCAACAACAGGTTCTGTGTCCACCATGACTGCTACGCCGGCGGTGTTGGCAAGGTCCTCGGCCTTATCGCCAATGCATGGAGATGACGTCGCCTCCTTGGCTTCCTCATGTCCCTTCACGATGTCCTTAGCGGTAGGGCTCCCACCTGACGGCATCTTCGCGAAAGCGGCGGATGCGGCGTGACCGGTGCCCGTCCCACAAGCGCTCTTTGTCGGCGACATCGTGCGTGGAGCACGATTCCCGGATGTGCTTAGGCCACTCTCCTTTGCTGGGGTTTTTGGAGGGCCTCTTCCTGCCATGGACATGGGGAGACCACCTCCCACCATGACTGGTGAGGAGGGGTGAAGGGAGGAAAGGGAAGGGAGGGGGGAAAAGAGTTAAGTGAGAGTGTGGTGGTAGGTAAAATGTAGATGCACCAGCAATCTCTCCCAAGTATTTCAAGCACTCTTGACTGTGGTAGACGGGATAAAACAGTTCCCCACTATTTCCACGCCTTTTGCAAAGAGAAAGTGCCAAAATACCCCTCTTTTCTACCTTCCACTTAGCAAATGAGATTCAAAGTAAGAGGAAAGCATTAAATCATGGCCAAAAGTTCTGGAAAAAAAATGGCGGCGTTTCCCCTGCAATTTGGACGAAAAAATAGTTTTTTTACCGAAAAGGGAAGAAACAACCTGTTTTCCAGGTTTTGGTCCCTGGGCCATAGCAGGCAGCACAGATGTTGAAAGTCAACGCTTGATGGCATTCTGGAAAGTTCGTCTTTTGAGCTTTCTAACGGTATGCTACATGCAGAGTTTGGAGAAGTCTAGTGCCTGCAGTGCTTTTTCAAAGTCAGAGTATGTTTCTGAAGAAACTGGCCTACTACGGCGGTTCTGTAACGCGACAGCAAGGCGGGCGGAAGCAAACTCGGCTGCGGACTTTGCCGCCGAAAACGGCCTATTCTGCTGCTTCTGTGTTGTTCTTAGGAGGGTGGAGCCGTCGGCCAATCAATCTGCTCCGCCGGACTTGGGTGAGGAGGACTGGAGTGGTGGCTGCAGCTTCCTAGCGTCGACTCAGTAGGTTCCAGGTCATCCAGCGACCAAGTCACCAAGGGTGACGCCTAGCTCATGGATACCAATGTAACACGGCGGGTGAAACGGGGTGCGAGCCTCTGTGGGTGAGTGAGCCCTTGAGACCCGATTGCTCATGGCAATCGCATGGGTTGATCGTGGAGATTAACTTCGTCGTGAAGTCCAGTCTCTCACGATTGACTCCTCTCACAAGTATGCCCCGACCAAGGTCGGGGCGCGGAGTCCATTCTCGTTGTAGGGAAACCCAAGAGGGAGGATGGAGGATATTATTTTATCCGTCCATTTTGTCGGCGGGTTGACGCGGTTCGACTAGATACATTTCTCTCGTCGAGTAAACCCGTTAAACAATATTATGTTGTCCACGTGGAAAACCTAAGTTTCCGGCGTGATTAGGGATGGGGAGGTGGTGGCAAGATATCCTCGCGCGTGTGAGGGTATTTTGCCACCATTCGGTGCCCCTCGTCAGATGGCGTGGCCAACACGTTAATAAAAACGTGTTTGCCACGCCACCGAGTGGAGGTGGCACTCGGCAGGGTGGTCTTATCGGAAGGCCCACCGGTGACCCCTCGCGAGCCCCCTTGCCATGGCGAGGGACCTCGTGAGGGGCCCCTCGATGGGGTGGGGGTCCTTGCGATGTCGCATTGGGTCATGCCCAATGCGACTGCGCAGGACCTGCGCAGCCCATCGCGAATATTTGTGATGGGCTTGCGTTTGCCGCGGCCGGATAGTGCGCGACACTATCCGGTCGCCCTCTTGCGAATCGGAAGCTTCTTCGAAGCTTCCAGTTTGCAGGGCTGGTCGGCGAGGAATTCTCCTCGCCGTCCAGACCCCGATTTTCCCTACAAAAGACGCGGCAACCCTTCTTGTTTTAAGGCGCCGGTCTAGGCAATGTAACAAAGTGGCATATATATTGCCATGTTTGTTACAATTACACATATACATATATTTTTTAAAAAGAAATAGTTCAAAAAGCAATCACTTGAATGTTTCTAAAAACGTATTAATAAAAATAATCTTCCCAAATAGGAAATTATGCCATAAATTAGTACATTTTATTGATCATGATCTTAACTTTTACTTGTGACTCTCCATTTGCTTAGACTTTTTAAATATCATGCAATTGTTTTATAAAAACCACATTTTAATGAAGCTAGTTCCATCTTGAGTCAATACTTCAGAATAATTTCCAATTAAAAATGTAATTATATGTATTTTAAAAGATAATTATTTATGTTTGTTCCTAGGTTATGGCAAAAAACATGAGATATAAGTTAATCTTAAGGAAATACATGATATGATACGTAAGGAAACATTTCTTAGTTGTTGAATAATTGTATGCGTCTATTTGTGATGAAGACAAATTTAGCAAATTTTCTTACCTTATGAAGAGCAAATAATGACATTTTTATTTTGATCACCTATTCTAGGTTACAATATTCTATCAAGGACTTTGAAATTCTACATATAATTTAATTTTCTTTTAGCATTTTGATTCTATTTCTTTATCTCTTGGACCATTTTTTAAGGTGAATTCTTTACCTTTCATGTACATCTTTGTACACTTTAATACTGAGATTGGCTTTAGGAGATCACAGAGATTTTATGGTGCTTGTCTTCTCAATATCACTCGCTCATGCGATCCTTTTCCTCTCGGCCGTCTTCATGGCCACATTTGAAAGGAGGTGCCGACGCGCGCTTGAATATGGCTAAAACAGTAAGGGTGGCTGCGGAGCGCAGTCGACTATGACCAAATCTGATGGAGAGCGACACTTTATGGCCAATATGGAAGACGACTTTGAGCTGCGACCAGTTTTCAAAGGATCCACAAAACCATGGCCAAACCAAAAAATGACCAACCCCACCATGTGATGTTGTGGCCATGCCTAGCAACGTATGAGATGGCACAATGAGCTCATGACGTCTGTACCGTGAGTTTTGCGTTCCCTTTCACCCAGAACGGACACAATGTTCATTATTCTGTTTTCACCGCTACAGTTTTTTCCCGCTCTTAGTGCCTGGATTTGTGTTTTATGTGCAGGTGAAGCACATGGTTTTCTATTCGCGTGATCTCACCCATGACCATATTTGGGAATGTTTCGAGTTCTTGCGGAGCAGTTCCTTTATGATATGAACGGTGTGTGTGGAACTAAGGAACTGTGGGTTATGACAGACAGAGCATAGATGGTGAACAAGTAGAAATTACAAGGTGGAATGCGACTTAGATTTTGGGACATTTGAGCAATCTATAATAACTGTGAGTGTACTTTGATGGCGGTAAGTGTCTAAATAATCGAATATATATACAAGTGTCGAGTTACAAATGAGACATAGTCGAGGTCCTTGGGTCGATTGTCAAGCAAAACGTGGAGTCGCGTCGTGAGTGGTCGGGCTCGAAATGGACCGTCAAGAAATCGGGGGGCTTCACGAATCCACAGTGAAGATGTAAGATGCAATCTTACATCTTCATTGTGGATTACATCTTTATAAATCCATATTTGTCTCAGTGAAAGAAGAAGTCCATCGAAAGGTTGTGATACCCTACTGATCATTTAATTCAATGTTTGCAACGTTTCAATTGGTCTGATTTGAAATAATATGTTTTTTGACAAATTGATTGCATTCACCAAGAATATTATAATTTATTCTTCAAGTTTAACATGCACGTGCTACTGTTGCGTTTCGTTCAAGTTTTGTTTTGACAATATTCGTTTGTGCACACATAGTTGCAAAACAATGACAGGTCCGGTTGAAATTCGGCAGACATAAAGAATGGACACACACGAACAATAGAAGTAAAACCTTATTTTCAATAGTCACACATGCCTACACAACCTCATCTTCAACAACGGGCACATCATTCAAGAACAATAATTGGCCTGCAAACGACATTGCAACGTGCTGGAAAACCGGCTCAAACACATATAAAACGTTTGCACGAGCCCATGCGTTTTTGACCACTGACTTACCCTCTATCACATATGTCCAGACTTCAAAAAATCAACCACACATAGCCTCGTAGATGTCCTTCATGCCCATCCTCATCCCCTCTCCAACCTTGTTGCAGTCAACACCCCATGCGCAAAACAATTATTCGATCTTGCACTTAAGGGGACGGATGATGCCTACATCGACAGGTTGTGCTTTCTGATTATAGCCTACTGGCACGTACACTGTGTGCATGTATGGGTAGTGCGTGTGCAACCATTCCTGAAATGCTCCGTAGTACCATTATCTCCATGTGTCTGGCATTGAGAGCATGTGTGCATCACCCATGTCCATGCCGAGTTCACCGCACATCCGCTCGTAGTACGAAGCGACGATGTACTTGACCCATTCGTGATTCGTGTCAACATTGGCCCAATGTGTTTTTGTCTACGCCATGTTCCACCCATGTTACATGAGCCTATAGGCATGAGGGCCATAAGGGAGGCACCACTTCGTACCCCCCCCCCAAAATGAGCTGCATGGGCAGGAGGTTACCCACCATGGAGCTGGTGACCAGCACTCTCACTACATGATTTTCGTCCAGCCCGAGGACCCCCACCTCCTCAAACCCAAGTGGTGCATACGTGTGTCCAGCGAATGGCATCAGCTAGACGTCGGTGTGGTCTGCATTAATCACCATAAATGGCTTGATGCAATGAAGGTTGACCATGCAAGCACACCTATGCTGGAAGGTCAAGACCTGATCCTCCAAGTTCTCTAACACCTTCTACACTATTGTCGTTCCACATCGCGAGGACCACCCCAACTCGTGGCGGACAAAAGAGCGAACCCACGGACGTGGAAAAATGTTCGGGTCCAACTTCCCCAACTCGTTCGACGCATGGCGTGTAATGATCAATGCGGATCTTGCGGCGGATGATTTTTGTTCCCACGCATGCCCCACATTGCGAGTGTTCATTAGCATCTTTTTAATCTCGTTAACAATGTCTTTTTGGTCGGCGAGCCACATACGCTTGCCACTGTTGTCGTGCTTACATTTGCGGTCGTTGACAGACACAGATGGTGTTGCGTTGACGGCTGTGATCACAACTTTCTTGTACTACTTCTTTAAAATCTTCGTGTCATCCATGAACCAGCCAGACACCGTTGATGGAGTGAGACGGTAAAAAACGCTACATCCTTCGAACGTGTGGAAAGTTCTTCCAAGTTTTGATAGGTGATGTAGGGGTTGTTTTGTTTCTAATACGCCTTGTGAATCATGTTGAAGCGTCTAAACCCGAACCAGTCCACATACTTCTTTCACTTCCGCCACACACCATTAGATGATAGCTTAGTACGATCCGTCGTCCTTGAGTACACAACAATGGCCAGATAGTCCCTGTCCGTACTGTCGTCCGTGGACTGCTTGTGAGATGATGTAGAGGCGTCCTCGTTAGACTCGTCACTAGTTTATTTGTTGTTACTACTACTGTCGTTGTTGTCCTTATCGTTGTCTACATACTTCCCCTCGTTAATGATAAGTGCACACGTGCGAGTGTGAGTGCAGATTGGCTTCAGCAAATTGAAGCCGTTAACGCGCTCAATGGCCATGGCCTTCACCTTCTTGGTTGCAGTTGGTGGCCTGTGTGGCGGAGGTGATGCACTTCCATGGATGGTGCTTGACGTGCTCGGAGGGGTACAGTAGACGAGGGGGATGTTGGTCGGCAACTAGATGGGTGACGCGTGTAGCACTTACGTTCGATCTTTAGAGTAGGTGGATTACGCACCAGACAGACACGTGCGAGAGGAAGCCATATCATCGGCAGTTAGCATCACTTCCTTTCTTGGACTACGGACAAGACGCCATGGAGCGGGTGCGTGCCGTGGAGGTCCTTGTCTCATCGCTTGAGTGAGACGATGGAGGCGCTCTTGAGGCATAACCTTCTCCACGAAACGATCCATGACGACTAAGTGGTTGATTGCACAATCGTCACTAGACAAGTGGCAGGATCGCTAGCGGGGATTGGAAGTTTAACTAAAAAGAATTTATTCAAAACACCGTATATCGCTAACAGCGCTGTTGAGCCACAAACGACTCGGCATGGCAACAGAATCTTATCCGTTGTGCCCGAGCATTTTTTAATATTCAAATGAAAAATGCAGCATAATCGCGGCCAAGGACGTGAACATGAACAATTGCCAGATTTAAAAGAAAGGGTCTCGTTTTCGACGATTGGGAACCAATCAGCAAACTAACTGTACACGAAAAAAGTGAAAGAATTAAACAATCAATAAATTCATTAAATTGGAAAATTCAAAATAATGATGAGTAGGGTACTTATGTCGTAGATTCACCAGAGTCGTCAATGTTGTGAGAACGTTTGGGAAGATTCGCATGAGGCGAGGGAAGTTGGCCGGTTTGCCCTCGACAGTCAAAGTGACTATCGCGGTCTTGCAATGCGATAGGCTATTTTTGTATTAAAAGAAATGCCCTCTTGGAAAGGTTAGGGACTCGTGTGCATGTGGTACGTGATACTTCTCCCCTCTTTTAGCCGCAAGGCCTTGGTGCGCGTACACGTATGGCCCAATGACGGTGCTAGTAGCCGTCGATTTGATGATCGACGTCTCGGAGGTTGTCATAGGGTTCCCAGTTGTTGTGCGCACCGTCATGTCCATGCCACTTGACAAGACATTCTGTCGTTCTGCCTTGTCGTCAATGGCTAAGGATGTCCTTGGTAGCATACTCTATCTCCTCTTCCACTTGAACGGGAGGAGATGCGGGGATATCCCTGTGGGGGAAGTTTTCTCCGGGATCTCAGCAGTACTTAAGTCTACTGATATAGAACACCGGATGAAGTTGCATAGTGTCGGGGAGTTTTATTCACACAACTAATGGTGTTTGCACGCACTCGAGCTCAAACGGTCCCAACCATCACGATTGGAGCTTCAAACAATGGGCTCCGTGGAGTTTGATCTTGGTCGAGCTGAGAAGAACTTTGTTGTCGGCAACGAACACGTCATTGCTGTGATTTTGGTCAACTACTTGCTTCATCACTGCATATGTCTTTGCGAGGATGTACCGTTTTTCCTCCCAAATGGTGGAGAAGTCTCGGCATTGGACGTCGACCGCGAGAATGTTGATGCGACTGTGTAGTCCAGCTGGTGTAGCAGGAAGTTTTGCCATGCACCACTTAAAATGAAGTTTTACCTATTCTGGGGGAAACTGCCAAATTATATGCGATTTCAGCAGTCAGCTGTTTTTGTGCCTAATCCATTCCATGAGGTTTGCATAGCATTCGGAGAAATTGTTTGCGCGTCTGATTGATCCAGTTGGTTTCGACGTCGATTTGAGAATGAAATATTGTCAATAGTTGAAGTCTGCTACCGTAGCGAGTCATCAATTCACACCAAAAACAACTGGTGCATCGACCATCTTTACTACTTGAGATGGTTCTCGGTACGCTTGACAGTCGTACAATGTTGTTTAGAAGCAGCTACGCTATTCCTTCGGCGATAAAGGTGGTTGTTGTTGAGACAAAATGGGATATTTTGGAAAACCTATCGATGGCCACGACGATTGTGTCATATCCCTCGGGTGTGACTGGTAATCTCATGATCAAGTCCATGAAGATATCTACCCATGGTGCCGTCGGAATAGGAAGCAGTTGCAGATGCCCGGGTGGCTGTGTGCGACAGGATTTTTGTCGCTTACATGTGTTGCAGGTTTTGTAGAAGCTGGATACGTCGGATTGCAGCTTCTTCAGTGTCTTGTCCTCTCTGAAATGCCCACATGTTCCTGTGCCATCGCACTCTTCGAGCAACACACAAGAAAGTTCATTGTTCGAGGGAACGACCACCTGGAGAGTGAATCGATGTCGCCAATAGGGTGTGTTGTACCAGATTTTTGCCTTGTCGTATTTGCTATGCTCGTCACAGCCTCCTATGAACAACCACTTGAGATACGGGTCTCGCTACAGCTCTAACATCTCCACCTTGGCCATTAAATCTGGTCGTCGGCTAGGTGCGTCCGTCGGGTCAATTTTACCTGGACGGTACTCGATATCATACTCGAACTCGGATTCAAGGAACTCCATCCATCAGGTTTGACGTCGACTGAGGTTTGGATGCGTCTTTACATAACACATGGTGGTCGGTGCACACGATGCATTGGCGACACTCTGAGTAAGACCGCCATGCCTTAAATGCATGTACGACCGCTAGTAGTTCTTTCTCGCGTACGACGTAGTTGGTTTTTGGTCCTCACAACTTTCGAAAAAAACATGTGACCAGTTGCTCGCCGTTGCCATGATCTTACAGGAGGACTACGCTGATGGCTCGGTTTGACGCGTCGGTAGCCATGACGTAGTCGATAGTTGGATCGGCTCACCGTAGGATGGGCACCGAGGTGAGAGCATTCTACAAAGTGGCGAATTCTTCTTGTCCGCCGTCTCTCCATTGTCATTTATTATATTTTTCAGTGAAGTCAGAGAGAGTCACTGACAACTGGGTGTAATCCCATACAAAAATTTGGTAATAATTACAGAAGCCGAGGAAAACTTGAACGTCTCAAACTTTGGTCAGCATCGGCCAATGAGCGACTGCTGCCACTTCTTTCGGATCCATGGTGATCCATCCATCGTTGATGACGTGACCCAAAAACTCAATCAAACGGTGGCCCAAGTCACACTTCGAGAGTTTAAAAAAAAATCACTCTTTGTAAAACTTCAAGAATCTTTTGAACATGTCCATTGTGCTCCTCCGGGGTGCGGCTGTACACTATAATGTCATCGGGGTACCCACAACAAAATCATCGAGGTATGGGTGAAAGATATTGTTCATTGCCGTTATAATCATTTCTTGGACATTCGTAAGTCCGAACAACATTACCATGAACTCCAAATGCCCGTTGCAGGTTGGGAACGCCGTCTTCTTGATGTCGATGTCTGCCACGTGTATCTGGTGATAACCGTTGTACAAGTCAGTTTTGCTGAAAATTTAAGCGCCTTGGAGTTGGTCGAAAAGTTCATCAGCTAAGAAAGAGGGTCGTGGTTCTTGATGGCAGCTTCATTCAATGCCTGATATTCCACGCACATCCACATCTCACTAGTTTTCTTTTTTACAAACAGTACTAGTACGACGTTTGGTGACGTGGATGGGCGGATGAACCCTTGATCGAGCATTTCGTCCAGATGTTTATTTTAGCTCGGTCAGCTTCTGATCACTCATCCCATAGGCTCCATGAACTGTAGGTCTGCTGCACCGCTTCAAGAGATGTCTCATTGAGGAGGTAGGTTTTTCAGGAGTTCGTCGAGGAGGACGATCGCAAACTCCCAAATGAGTGGTGCGAACTCTTTGGGTACCATCACGAACTTTTTAGATGCCCATAAGGCTGATGAGGCTAACGATGAGTAAGGTACTGCCACTTCAGCTTCTTTCATTGGATTGAGATGTATGAGCCACATACAAGCTCCTTGAAGAATGTAGTACCTGGTCAGATTGAGCGATATGGGCTCCATGCATTCTCGTTTCTCGGCTACGACGCCTTTCTCTACCGCTTCTACCTCTCGTGCTTCCACTGTCGGCTTCCGCTCCATGCATGGAATTTGTCGTTTAGCGCCTTCGATTTTCATGTAGACGTCACTGCTGTTCCAGTCGACCTGTGCATTGTGCTAGTTCAAGAAATCTCATCTGAGAATCATTTATGATCACTCATTGGACAAGACTTCCAAAGCGTTACATCCCGTAGATGTCCCACTTGTAGTCACAGCAGTTTTCGGAGTCGTCGTGTTTGCAATCTTCCATCAAAGGTTTTTCCTTCAAAAACCCCTGGCTTAGTCTGCAAACCCAGCTTACGAACCATGTCGTTGCTTACGAAGCTGTGTGAAGCTCCTCCATCCAATAGTGCCAGTACCGTTCTACGACTCTTGCATCCTCACGGTTGAACCTTTAGCAGTATCACCGGTTGGTCATCTTTGTACCCCTCGTCAAGCATTGTGATGTAAAAAACCCTCTTTGGCGATGTAGGCCACTCCGATGGGCGACTGATGGGCGTTGATCGCCCTGTGGGGACAAGAATTGCGCCTCTCAATCCTGTCCTTTGCTGTTTCCCGACTCATTTTTCTACGACTTCCCCCTCCCTTTTTGGCCAAGTGCTTTCTTTGACAATTGCGAGCGATGTACCCAACGTTTCCGTAGTTGTAGCATGTGCACGTACCTCTCTGGTCGACGACATCTATTTCCATCAAATTCGAGGAGTCCGCTGACTGGTTTTTTCCATTTCCACGGTAATTGTGGTTGGGAGGTCGCAAGTTGTAGGATTCCTGGATCCGAGCGTTGTAGTCGGTACTGTCGATCCTTTCTGCTACTATGATCATCCGCGGCAAGTCGGTTTGGATGTCAAAAACGGCTGTTGCTTGCCGAATATCTTACTTGAGGCCATTATTATAGTGAATTTTTTTTTTTTCAGAGGTGATATCTACTCCGCTGATGATCTTACACAATCTCCGCATGTACTCTGCCACACTGGACTGTTGATGGGGACGTTGGAGCTTGTAAAGCGCGTCGAGCTTTTCGTCCACTCGTCCAAGTCATGCGAGTATCGTGCGCGAGAGTTTGTTCCAATTACTTGTTGGAGTCTGCGTGTCTTGCCATAGTGGGTTGATCTGCTCCATGGGTAGAACACTTGCGGTTGGCGATATGAGATGGGCGCCGTTGGTCCTTGATGATGCTCCGCCGGTCTCATGCCGTTGTTGGATGGTCTTTCAATCAGTCCACCAACATAGCGCCATGCGAGTGAAAGCGATAGCCAGCACGACCACAAAGTCAATTTTCTTTTGATCGTCGTTGACCTAAGCATCGGTGAAATACACCCCCAAACTCGTCAGCCACATCTGAACCGCCAGGCCTTTTGAATTTGTATGATCGAACGGTTTTGGTGGAGTTAAAAAGATTTTAGGGTTCAATCGAGAGTGAGGATTTTTTATGGACGAGCACTGCCTCTCGTGTTCTTGCATTGCGAAGAGCCTCCATCGTGACGTTGAGCTGTTGGGGCAGATGTCCATTGATCTCCTCGAGCACGGATATTCCGTTTGTCAGTTCCTCGTTGATCCGCGCCTATCGTCCAGTGCCACCTGTCGTTCCTACTGTCATCGTTGAGGCTGTCGGTAGGGGCGGCTGGTTTACCGCCGTTGGGTCTGAGACCGGATTGGTCGTCGAAGCCATGGGGGTTGATCCAGCTGCCGCATAGCCTACCATGCCAGCATCCGTTTCCGCTTCAGGTTTTGCGTGCATAGGCACGTTCTGCTCCTCCATCACCGAAGTCGTCGCCAAAGACCCGCTACTAGTCGTCGGTTGCGTTTGCTCGCTTCACGTTGTAGTCGCAAAGTCTGCAAAGTCTTGACGTGTGAGATGCGCTGACGGCTTGTGCTAGGTAGTCCTCTTGATGAGTAAAGTGGTTGGATGCCTCTCTAGCACCGTTGTGTTATGATACCAAGCGTTATGCCAAACGGAGCGTAGATAGTGAAAAGGTAGAAGTTGTGAGGCAGAAAACAATTTAGAATTTGGGACACTTGAGCAATTTATAATTAGCATTAAGTGTACTTTTATGGAAAGTGTCGAAATGATCAAACACATATATATATACAAGTGTCAAGTTACGAATGAGACATAGTCGGGGTCGTTGGGTCGATTGTCGAGCGACACGAGTGGAGTCGCGTCGTGAGTGGTCGGATTTGAGAAGTTCTGCCGGGAAATCAAGGGGCCTCGAGAATCGAAGGTGAAGATGCGAGATGCATCTTCATAAATCTAGATTCATCTTGGTGTGTCAAGAATTCGACCGAAAGTTTGCAATACTTCTGTTGTAGATTCACGAGAGTGGTCGAAGTTATTAGAAGGTTTGAGAAGATTTGCTAGAGGCGAGGGCAGTTGGCCAGTTTGTCCTCGACCATCAGAGTGACTATCGCGGTCTTGCGACACTATGGGTTGTTTCTGTAATAACAGAAATACCCTCTTGGAAAGGTTACGGACTAGTGTACGTGTGGTATGTAACACTGCATTACAATGGAGTTGCTAGCAACTCTTTGTCGTGGGGGTACTAAGGGTGCATAAGACAATACCGCCGCCACAAATTTATAAGAAGGTGGTAGTTTTGAATAAAAATCATGCAGCCACGCATGGTACCCTACATAGTTGCATGATGACAGGAACTCGCGACACGAAATCAAAGGGCAATGTAGAAGAACTAGTGCAACATCGCGGACTGTGTTCTACCGAGTAACAAGGTGTTGTTACAAAAACAAAAACCAAATTCATGCTCTTTTTAAGAAAATCTATAGAAGAGCCATGGGTAGATGGAGTAGATCGACGCGTTGATACAACTGTGGTGCTCAAAATGCATTATACGTCAGCATAATTCCGGGTATTACAATGATGCTTTGTACGTTATACATTGACAATTTTGTGAGCCTCGATTGGTCAAAAAACCGTCACATTACTCTTCGCATCCCATCTAGTAGATCGATATCTAGAGTACTTCAAGGGACAGGCCAGTGTCTTGTGGCACCGTTAGAGCAATTTTGGAGTAGTGAAGCTAATATGTCGAACAAGCAGACTGTCCTCAGAATCCGCCTGCACCTACATTTGGCACCTATTTGGTGGACAACCTCTCAAAATGTTGCAAGCGGGCACCACTGTCGCTGACATCATTGCCTCGCAACAGGCGGTAAAGAGCTTGTCCTAAGCCTTGACGTCGACCTTCCAACAACAACTCCAGGTTGGGGAGCACTACTTAAGATGGCAACTGCCAGAGTCTCGTTACACACCTTGTTAGGCTAACTACCAACCTCCATCATGCAACTACCGCGAGAAGCTCGGCTGTCCCGACGGGCAGCCTTCCGGCTGACGACGCCTCAAGACGCCTCGTTATAGTCGGCTTGCTCCGACTATACCTGACACGTCTTCCCTTCGCAACCACGAGTGCTCACCTGCCTTCACTTGCGGCCTCGATGTTCATGCTTGTTACAATGTTCTCGCTTACAACTGCATGGTAGCAGAGCCCAATGATTGCTCCTATTGGATCTTTCCAACCCTTATGCAACATGAATTCTATCGTTCCAATTAATGTAGTGCCACAATCTGCACCCCTGTTCACCGATCTTGGTTCTCAAAGCACAGCTAGAGCTGTAGCTACTGCACCAGCCAACAATCCTTCCATTGTCATGGTGAACAACCAAGTCGCATCCTCAGCAGGAGCCATCCAACCTGCAGGATGAAAGGACGACTCTAGATGCTACTCATGGATATTAGCACATACAATAGTCATGATAATTGCATTGAGGAATGATTTTGAACGGAAAGACAAAGTGAGAAACAATAGTTTCAAATAGCTAGCCTACGCAATGGTTTCTCAAGCCCTTGTACACGCCTTCAACCACCCTGTGTCCATGGATGAGGTGTGGCAACTTATGAAAAAGGTGAAAGGACAGTATAAACTACTATGGTGGTTCATCACCCACCCAGTCCCGACTGGTTGGGGGTGGGACGAGACATGTTTTTGTCTGTTAGACGATGATAAGGAGTGAGCCAACCTCATTGAACATTGGCCCAGGTTCAAAACGGTCCGGACCATGGGACCCAGCCCATGGTTTCCCATGGCTCATGAGATGTGGGGCCACAACACTGCAAACAGGGGTCGACAGGTTGGAGGGGTAGGGGTGGAAGCATCCGGCAATGGTGTGTCGCGTCCGCCCTTAACAGACATTCCACGAGACAAGGAGGCCAACACGGAGGATGTTGAGCCCCAGTCCACGCCAACTGAGCCGCATGAAGATGCACGGTCTACAAGCAGTGTACCCAGTTCACCATTGCAGGCTGGAGAGGCTCCAGTGCAACCTGATTCCGTAATCATAGTCAATCTGTATCATCCTCACTTGGTGGTACGCGTAGGCTAGGTTGGTATGAAGATGTTATAGACATGCATGCAGTTGCCATGTCCATGATTGAGCCCACATTCTACAAACATGAGGCTGTGCATGTGATGCAAGGTGAGGACTCAGAAGATTCCAGGAAGCTTCCTAGCCTTTCTGCTTGCTAGCCTGACAGCACGGGTCTGGCTGGTTGACACACAGGTCATGCAAGGGACAACAATGGTAGGGAGAGACACGTGCACTTGTATCTCAAGCTTCAACTGAAGTAAATGCAGAGAGGAATAACAAATGACAGGTCCACAGCATAAATAGCCGCCGTGGCTCACGGCGGGTGGCGCACACGGCGGTGCCTATCAAACCTGAACCGGCCCAAAACCACTGTTTTGGCCATAATTCTGCGCACAAGCGTCCAAACCGAGCGCCGTCTGATCCTACGGATGCACGACAAAAAGATAGACACAACGACTGGTCACACGCCTACGTCCGGGAACAGCCGGAAAGTGTAAGAAAACAAACATGTAAATCAGCCTGGCAAGGCTGTCCACCGAGAAAATCCTGAAGACCTCCAAACGTAGTCCGTGGGCTGTGGGAGCCCTCTGGTATATTGGGTAGGCTGCCAGGCTGCCTCCAGCGGGTGGAGCATCACCTCAGGGAACTCTGTCTCCAGCTAGGTCCGCCTCAAGGATCTGCACGAGCATGGACACGGCCGAGTGGTCACAACCAACTGTACAACTGTGTATGACTGACAACATCACAACACTCCCCCATAACCCGATGGACGCATGTCCATACACGTTCAGAACGCATGCCGGTGCAACACAGAGTGCTCAACAGGGACCCGGACAATCACCCACTCCCGGACAGGGGTCGCAATCCGACGGAACGAACATCCCCGAGGAACTTCCCACGTGCCAATGCCTTGGTCAAGAAGTCAGCGCGCTGCAAGTCTGTGCCCACCCAGACGATGGAGATCAACTGCCGCTCCACCAGATCGCGCACGAAATGATACTCGACAGCGATGTGCTTCGTGCGTGCATTTCCACGCACGCACACCAGAGTTCTCAGCGATCGCGAGCGCACTCTGGTTGTCGTATCGGAGGATGATGGTAGGCACGGACTGACCCAAGCACTGGAACAACCGCTGCAGCCACACCGCCTCAGCGGCGCCAGCGCCCAGAGCAACATACTCAGCCTCTGAGGAGCTGCGAGCAATGCACCCCTGCTTGCCGCTGCGCCAAGACACAGCGGTGCCACCAAGCAGGAACACGTAACCCGTGCGGCTGCGTCCATCAGGACTCCATGCCTAGTCGCTGTCGGTGTAGCCATCTACCACAACCGAGCACTGTCTCCGAATGCAGAGACCATGATACGGTGTGGAGACCACGTACCGGACGACTCGCAAAGCTGCGTGCAGAGCGCGAGCCTGAGGGGACTGACTGAACTGTGCGAGTAGGTTGACAGCGAATGCAATGTCGGGACGCGTGGTCGTGGCCAAGTACATCAGTGAGCCAATGATGCCCAAGTACAGGGTCACGTCCACTGTCTCGCCCAGATCGGCTGGGTCTGTCACCTTCAGGGCGTCCTGCCCGTCGAGAGTGATGGGTGACGAGGCGGCAGGAACAGCGCCAAGGAGGTCAGCAAACCGTTCCCCCATAACCTGTGCATATCGTGCCTGATGGAGGAGGAGTGTCCGTCGACGACGATCACGCACAATCTCCATCCCGAGGAAAACAGCCGCTGGACCAAGGTCCTTCATCCTGTAGGCGACTTGCAGGACCGCCTTGGCCTCCTTCACGACCTCCAGTGAAGGAGACGCAATCAGGAGATCGTCCACATACACCAGAATGGCAGTGAGGTGCTCGGCTGTCCGTCGGATGAAAAGTGACGGGTCGGCATCACTCTGGACGTACTCGGCCTGAGTGAGGGTGCGAGTGATCTCTCGGTTCCAGCACCGGGGCGACTGCTTCAGGCCATACAAGGCCTTGCGCAAGCGCCAGACCTTGTTGCCTTCGACCTCAAACCCAGGTGGCTGGACCATGTAGATCTCCTCCTCCAAGGTGCCGTGGAGGAACGCATTGTTCACATCCATCTGGTGCAGCTCCTAGTGATGGTGAGCGACCACACCAAGCAGCGCGCGAGCTGTGGTCATGCGGCCAACAGGGGCAAAGGTGTCAGTGAAGTCGATCCCCTCAACCTGAGAGAATCCCTTGGCAGTCAAGCGGGCCTTATAGCGGTCCAGTGAGCCGTCAGGCTTCACCTTCTTGCGGAAGACCCACTTGGCCTGCACGACCTTCCGTCCCTCAGGACGGTCGACCAGCTCAAAGACTCCGTGCTCTCGGATGGCCCTGAGCTCGTCCTCACAGGCGGCCCACCACTGCTCAGCATCCTCTCCTGAGAGAGCCTCCATTAACGTGTCTGGATCAGGGACCGTCAAAGGGGAGCTCCGGGTGGCCAGGACACATGCCTCATGGGTCGGACGAACCGCAACTAGGTCACCGGCAGCTGCCTGTGCAGCCTCGTGCTCGTCAGCGATCAGCTGGTGCCCAATGGGACAAGCTGGGTGCACCTCCGTGTAGGTGCCTTGGACACTTAGGCCGAGAGCCTTTGTCCCAGGGTCACCACTGTGCACGCTGCGTGTGCGTCGTCTGGGTGGCGCAACCGCAGTCGAAGGTGCTCGTGAGGCCAGTGGGCGGAGACGCCCACCTGGTCCACGGGAGTAGCCCGAGTCTGAGCTGACCGACGGTTATGGCATAGGGAGGGCAGGTGCTGTCTCTGGAGACGCTGCAGGCGTGGGCGAGATAGGCGGGGCAGGCGCGGGCAAAACAGGCGCTGCAGGCACGGACGAGACGGTCGCGGCAGGCGCGGGCGAGACAGTCGCGGCGGGCGCGGGTGAGGCAGGCACCGCAGGCGAAGAGGCGGCAGGTGCAGTCCCGGCAGGCGAAGCAGGCGCTGCAGGTGCGGGCGAAGCAGGCGCTGCAGGTGCGGGCGAAGCAGGCGCTGCAGGTGCGGACGAAGCAGGCGCTGCAGGTGCGAGCGAGGCAGTCGTGGTAGGCGCGGGCGAGGCAGTCGCGGTAGGCGCGGGTGAGGCAGGCGCGACAGGCGCAGGCGAGACAGTCGTGGCGGGCGCAAGCGGGGCAGGCGTAGAGACTACAAGCCCGACAGCAATGATGGCCGGGTCAATGGTGGCCAGCGACGGTCCCACCCCGGAGGCACCCCGGACGGACTCACCCTGTGGGGTAGACTCCCCCATCCGACGGGAGGCCTCACAGGTGGAAACGTGAGACGCTGCCTGGGTGAGAATGGCAGACAGGTCGCGGTACGACAGTGCCTCAAAAAATAGCGCGTCGCGTGACTCAACAATGCGGTGGCGACCTGCATCCCAGAAACGCCACGCTTTGGAGCGCGAGGAGACACCGAGGAAGGCACACATCCGGCCGCACGGAGAGACCTTGGACCCCTGATGGTCCTCGGTGTACCAGACACAGGCCAAGGAATCCCAGACGCGAGCAAGCCTGAGGTCCGCACGGTGACCGAACCACAGCTCATACGGCGTGACGTGGTCCGGCAAGAGACCATGCGGGAGGCGGTTCCAGACCCACGTCATGTAGGCGAAGCCCTCAAAGGCGAAGGACTCCGGGAGACCGTACTCAGCGCGCATGGCGCGAACTGCGTCCTCCATGGTGCGGTTGCAATGCTTGGACACACCGTTCTGCTGTGGCGTAGCAGGGGCCGAGAGCTGGTGACAGATACCAAGCTCGGCGAAGTGAGTGGTCAGCTCACCGAGATACTCACCGCCGCGGTTAGAGTGAAAGGTGTGGAGGGAGTAACGAGACTGACGCTCGGCCATCACGAGCCACAAGCGCACGGCTAGAGCGGCATCACTCTTGTGGCGGAGGCAGTAGACCCACCGCATGCGGGTGAAGTCATCCGTGAGGGTAAGAACATACCGACCACGGTCAGCGACAGACACGACAGGGAGAGGTCCGAGGAGGTCCGAGTGGACAAGCTCCAGGGGACGCTGCGCGCGAGTGACGGAGGCAGGGTAGGTGCATCGATGCATCTTGCCCTGAGCGCAAAACAGACAGTCGGTCTTGGGCGGCTTCTCGAAGGAAGCCGCGTCAAGACCAAGAGCGGGCTGTGTACGAATGAGCCTGGACATAGTGTCCGTGCTCACATGACACAGGCGCCGATGTAACAGGCGCTGGTGGTCAGGAGACAACACCCCCGTGACAAAGACGCGGGCAGATGAGCAAGGGGAAGAGTCAGGAGCAGAGCAG
>SZWC01025014.1:12027-33613 GCA_023375785.1 Penium margaritaceum | reverse complement strand
TGGTAAGGTGTTGTGGTGTGTACAATATGGCAAGGTGTTGTGTTGTGTACAATATGGCAAGGTGTTGTGGTGTGTACAATATGGCAAGGTGTTGTGGTGTGTACAATATGGCAAGGTGTTGTGGTGTGTGCAATATGGCAAGGTGTTGTGGTGTGTACAATATGGCAAGGTGTTGTGGTGTGTACGATATGGCAAGGTGTTGTGGTGTGTACAATATGGCAAGGTTGGAGAGCTTGTGCCAATGTTTGTTACCTGCAGTGAGATTGGTGGGCTCAGTGGGTCTAGGATGTGAAACAGTTTTCAACGGCTGAAACAGGAAAGGCGAATCCTTTTGGAGACACAGTTTCTGCAGTTGTACATGAGCTGGTGTTGGCACCAGTGCAAGTACTGTTGTTGGTGCTTGGAATACCTGGCGCTGGTGCTTCTGTTAGCACTGGTGTTGATGTTGGTGCTGGTGCCGGTGCTGGTGTTGTTGCTGGCGCTGATGCTGACGCTGATGCTGGTGTTGTGCTGGTGCTTGTGCTTGTGCTCGTACTTGTGTTGGTTCTGGTGCCAGTGCTGGTGCTGGTGTTGGTGCTAGTGCTGGAGCTGGTGCTCTTTCTGGTCCACGTGCTGACTCCAATGCTGCCTCTTGCGCTGGCCTTGCACTGTCGGTGAAAGACCCAATTGCTCCTTGCTGATTGGTCAAAGTGGGTAATAGTGTTGTGATTGCTGCGATGGCGTTTTTGTTTCTTCTTAGTGCTCGTTGGGTGAGCTCCCCATGCTGGCATTGGCTGCAAGTGGCCGTGTGCATGGAGATTTTGCCTGCACACTGAAGATCTTTTTCTACCACTTCGCGTGCTCTGCAAAAGCCGTCACCTGTTTTCATGCCTGCTTCGTCTCGTGTCATGGTGAACTGCTAGCTCCGCTGCAGGTGATTCGGGTGTGTGCGGCAGCTGTGTCGCCTGCGTGGCGTAGAGCCTCGCGCTCCTTTCGCCATCGCTTCTGCTACTGCTGTTGTTGCTGTGGATCCAGCCACTACGATTATCACCTGGAGGTACACTGCCAGTGATGGGATGTCGTGGAGTAAGAAGGGCACCCCATACCTGTCATTTTGAGCCTAACGTTGTGTTGGTATGTGAACATGAGGAGCTATTTTGATCTACGGTGTGGAAAGGACATTTGTCTCAACCACCGATTGATGTAGCTCGAGTTTTCTCGTTCAGTTTCCGCTTTTGTGCTAGAGATGTTATCACCCAATGGACTTTTCTTGCAAGCCTTAAGAGAGAAGAAGCTTCCTAGCGACACAGCCACTGACTAGGCGTCAGTGCCCGAACAGATAGCGGCAATAGTCACAAGCAGGGCTGCAATACCGCGGTATTGAGTACCGCGGTACTCAAGTACCGCGGTACCACATTACCACGGTATGAATACCGCGGTATCGCCTTTTTTTGGCAGGTCATTACCGATACCGGTACCGGTCCGCGTTACCGACGGTATTGGTGAAATACCGCGGTATTTTACATGTACCGCGGTACACGGTATACCGCCGAATAGAACACAACTTGTACCACGGTACCAAAATGTTTACCACGGTACTCAATGTCCCAATAATGTCCAAACACCAAAAAATGAATTCTAAGCTTAAAAAATGAGACTATTTCATCATTATGGAATTCCAGTGTATTTAATCACAAGGAAAACATACATTATCACATGTTAAAGTGAAATATGATCATGTTTACGGACGAGTGAACTTTAGCAAATAGGGAAGGNCGCAAGTTCAAATGCGCAAACCCACGCAACTTCCGTGGGTTTGTGCATTTTATATTTCTGCCGTCAATCTTGCAAGATTGACGGCTGCATAGTTACCTGCCGTCCATCTCGCTTGGACTGCCAGCAGGAGAAGGAATTGCTCTCGTGAATAATGGCATAACGTTCTCCAACATTTGTAACGCGTTACCGGTATTACAGGAAAATTATATCCTTGTGTAGGGTGTTACCGCGGTAATGTACCGCGGTACAGTACCGCGGTACAAAAGAGGGGTACCCTGGGAGGTCGGTAACGATACCGTACCGGTACCGAAAAAAAAATACCGTACCGCGGTATTGACAATACCGCGGTACAAAATCACGGTATACCGCGGTACCGGTAATACCGCCATCAGCCCTGGTCACAAGTTGTGCACACAGTGGCAAGGCTCTGGTTAGGAGACACAAGGTACAGAGTCAAAATGCTTCAATAGCATGTGTAGAGAGATTACTAATGACACGTCCATGGCATAAGTGTGTTGTGGAATTCGGCGTGTGCATCACGCGGCAGTGCAAGATCTGTCCTCAAAACTGGTAGATATGTCGGAACATCACGCCGTCTGAACCTAGACGTGCAGGATCACAAACCGGACACTACAACTAGTCACATGCCTACATCAAGCATCAAACGATGGACACACGATGCAAAAACATGCAAATGTGACCCACGGCCAGTCCAACGATAAACTCCTGCGTGCTGCAAAAAAACTGCAGGAGATCCCGAGTAGTGTCCATAGTTCTGGACCTGTTGTCGGCCATCTCCAAGCCGGTAGTCTGCCACCAGATGACGCACCGGTACCACCAGGGTCCGCATCAGGGATCTGCACGAGTATGGACACGACCGAGTGATCACAGTAAACTGTACAGGACGACATGAACGTCACAAATAACAACACTCCCCCATGACCCGATGGTACGCATGTCCATACACGAGCAGCACTGAGACGAGTACAATAACGAGTGCAATGACAGATGTGATACGGACACAGACACACCCCACACTCAACCACTCTCAGGCAAGGGGCAAAGCCCAACAGAACGAATGGCCATCAGGAACTTTCCGCGTGCTAGTGTCTTCGTCAAGAAGTCAGCACTCTGCATGTCAGTGCCAAACCAGATGACGGAGATCACGTGTCGCTCCACCAGATCGCGCACAAAGTGATGCTCAATCGCAATGTGCTTCGTGCGAGCATGAAAGACACCAGAGCTCTCCGCAATGGCAAGAGCACTCTGGTTGACGCAACGAAGCACAATGGCAGGTACTGACTGACCCACAAGGAACAGGCGCTCCAGCCATACCGCCTCAACAGCCCCTGCACCCAGAGCAACATACTCTACCTCCGATGAGCTACGTGCAATGCAGCCTTGCTTCCTGCTCCGCCAAGACAAAGTGGTACCACCGAGCTTGAACACGTAACCGGTGCGACTTTGTCCCTCTGGGCTCCAGGCCCAGTCCCTGTCAGTGTAGCCATCAAGGACTAACAAACACTGCCGGCGAAAGCAGAGTCCGAGGTACGGTGTGGAGACCACATACCGCACCACTCGCAGAGCTACGTGAAGGGCTCTAGCGCATGGAGCCTGCGAAAACTGGGCTAGGAGGTTGACCGCAAAAGCGATGTCAGGACGTGTGCTAGTGTCCAAGTACATGAGAGATCCGATGAGACGGAGGTACAAGGTCACATCCATTGTGTCCCCCAACTGTGTGGGATCGTCCATCTTCAAGGCATCCTGCCCGACATGCGTGAGAAGTGTGGGAGCTGTGGACACTGCGCCGAGGAGGTCGGTGAATCGCTCCTGTACAAAATGTGCGTATTGGGCCTGATGCAGTAGTAGAGTACGACGTCCGCGGTTTTGCACGATCTCCATGCCAAGAAACACCGCTGCAAGACCAAGATCCTTCATCCAATAGGCAGTCTGGAGGACAGCCTCGACCTCCTTCACGGCCTCCAGTGAAGAGACGTGATCAGAAGGTCATCAGCATAGACCAGGATGGCGGTGAACAGCTTAGGCGTCTGTCGGATGAAGAGAGAGGGATCCACCTCGTCGGCAAAGACCAGGATGGCGGTGAACCGCTCAGGCGTCTGTCGGATGAAGAGAGAGGAGTTAGGGTGCTAGTGATCTCCTGGTTCCAACACCGAGGAGACTGCTTGAGACCGTACAAGGACGTGCGCAAGCGCCAGACCTTGTCACCGTCCTCAAAGCCAGGTGGCTGGGCCACGTAAATCTCCTCATCCAGAGAGCCATGGAACGCATTGTTAACATCTATCTGGTGCAGTTCCCAGTCATGCTGAGCCACTACACCGAACACTGCTCGAGCTGAGGTAATGCGGTCGACAGGGGCAAAGGTGTAAATGTAATCGATGCCCTCATCTGAGAGTACCCCTTGACGACCAAGCGAGCGTTCTGGCATTCCAGTGAGCCATCCGGCTTCACTTTCTTGCGAAAGACCCACTTGACCTGAAAAGCCTTCCTCCCAGGTGAAAGGTCAACTAGCTCGTAAAATCCGTGCTCTCGGATGGCGCAAAGCTCATCCTCACAACCAGCACGCCAAACGTTAGCATCCTGTGATGAGAGAGTTTCCCTTTGTATGCCCGGGTTAGGCGCCATAAAGGGAGAGCTCTGCGTGGCAAGAGCGCACGCCTCAGTGCTAGGTCTGACGACAACAAGATGGGTTGCTGCATCACAAGCGATGTGAAACTCGCGAGTGACGAGGTCGCGCTCTACGGGGCACGCTGGATGTACCTGTGTGTGCTCAGTGTGGACACTCAGGCTTAGGGCCTTTGTGCCGGGATCACCACTCATGATGCTGCGAGTGGAGCGCCTGGGTGCGGGACCAGACACTCGATGGGCTTCGGAGTCCAATGGTCAAAGACGACAACCAGGCTCACGGGAGTAAGCTAGGCTCGAGGGGCGTACCTATGTCTTAGGAACAGGCACAATCACAGCAAGTGAGGCCTGAGGCAAGGGAGTTGGAGATGCCGTGCTAAGAGATGCATTTGTGGGAGACACGGGACTTGGTGTGACATTAGGAGAAGGTGAGGCAGGGCCACGCACATAGGCTGGCGTGCCGGCGGACACAGGTACGGTCAGAGGAGTACGCACAGGTATAGGATCATGGGTACCTGTGGGGTGCGAGGGAACAAGGGTAGAAGCCGGCGGCGCTGGAAAGCTCTCTGGGCCGAGAGCGATGATCGCCGGGTCATCAAGAGTCGGAGACCGCGAAGTGGAGGGAGCTCGAACGGATACATCAGCCCGGCGAGAGGTGCTCGCAGGCGCAGACTCCCCCATCCGTCGAGAAACCTCACACATAGGAACGTGCGTGATGGACAGCGACGTAATCGATGTCAGATCACGGTAGGTGAGAGACTCAAAGAAGAGCGCGTCTCGTGACTCAACAATGCGACGACGAGCAGGGTCCCAAAAGCGCCGGGCCTTCGACCACGGGGAGATGCCTACGAAGGCACACAAGCGACCCCGCGGTGAGACCTTCGACCCCTGCTTGTTCTCGGTGTACCACACAGGAGCCAAGGATCCCCAGACTCGAGTGAGGAGCAAGTCAGCACGGTGGCCGAACCAGAGCTCATACGGTGTGACGTGGTCGGGAAGGGGACTGTGCGGGAGGCGGTTCCAGACCCAAGTCATGTAGGCAAAGCCTTCAAAAGCGAAGGACTCCGGGAAACCGCACTCAGACTGCATAGCGCGGACATCATCCTCCATGGTGCGGTTCTTGCGCTCAGAAACACCGTTATGCTGAGGAGTAGTAGGAGCGTAGACCTGGTGAAAACTCTCGTGCTCAGCGAAGAAGCTGTTTATCTCGCCAAGAAACTTGCCGCCGCGATCCGAGCGAAAGGTGTGCAGCGTGTGGCGGAACTGACGCTCAGCCATCACTAGCCAGAGGCGAACCGCGAGAGCGGCGTTACTCTTCTTGCGTAGGTTGTAGACCCACCTCATCCAGGTGAAGTCATCAGTCAGGGTCAGAACGTATCGACCCCGATTGGACGGAGACTGGACAGGAAGAGGACCAAGAAGGTCCGAATGGACTAAGTCGAGAGGGCAAAGTGCGCGAAAACGGGAGTCAAGGTAGGTACAACGATGCATCTTATCCTGAGCGTAGAAGAGACAGTCAGTCTTGGGGGACTTCTCGAAAGAAACTGCGTTAAGACCGAGGGCAGGCTGTGTCCGAATGAGCTTCGACACAGTGTCGGAGCATACATGACATAGATGGCGATGAAGCAATTGCTGGTGCTCAGGAGACAGAACACCAGTGGCAAAAACACGAGCTGAAGGGGAGGGGGAGCAAGGAGCAGAAGTCCGCGAGACGCGATACAAGTCATCCACAATAGAGGCATGAAGAACAACGCTATGAGTGTCAAAAGCTTTCACAGTCGCGGACTCTGCAGTGTGCTCCACAGAGATTCCCATCAATGTGCAAGCACGTATAGAAAGCAAACTGTGCTCAAGGTCAGGCACAAACAGCACCTCGGAAAGATACAGGGGGCCAGTTGGGCCATCGAAACACACAACCCCAACACCCTGGACCGGCAAGGACTGACCAGAGCCTGTGCGGACGGAACGAACAGACGCAACAGGGCCGACGATGGTTCGGTCACGTGGGTGTTGGTCGGCGCTGGTCGCCGGTGGTGAAGCGGGAACTGCTGCGGTCATAGTCGCTGCGCGCCTGGTAGATATGGTGCTCGATGTGAACCGTGGTGCGTGCGGAACATGTAGCCACCATGTAATGCGCGCCCAGTCAAGCGGCTACAGGGACTTAGTGTAGCGATGAGCGCCTCCACAGTTGTAGCAGTGAACAGAGCGTCCACTGCTACTACCCGATGACAGCTGCTGTTGTGACTGCTGCTAGCCCGAGCTGTGCCTCCGTGGCCCCTTCTTCCCATGTGTTGCTGCCACGACACTCTGTGTCTGAGTCGGTGTAATCGGGGTGGAAGGGTTAGAGGAGGACGTGGCAGTGGATGGAGAAGGAGTCTTTAGGAGGGGCGTCAGTGGTGATGCAATGACTGATGCAGCAAGGGGGGTGTCCTGATGAGCCACGGCTGCCTCACGGGCGGAAGTCACCTGGAGGAAGAGGTGGTGCGTCCAGGGAAAAAGCTGTAGTGAGGTCGAAAAAGGCTCGAGCATGTAGTCGCTGTACCTCGTGAAGATAGCTGTATGCTCAAGGCGAACTGCGAGCATGATCGTGCAGAGCGCCCACAGCTGTGTACCTCTTGAGGTCCCAAGGCGCCTGTATATGCGCATGGCGTGTCGCTAGTAGTTGGCTGCAGGTTCGGCAGGCCCCTGACGAAGGGAGTGAAAGGCACGGATGTGTACGGCGCGGGTGGCGTGCGTCTCTACAGCAAGCATGGATAATGCCAGGTCCCAGCCCCTGCGTGGATCATCGCCGATGCCTGTGCCCGCCTCCCCAAGGAACGAGCGGAGGTCGACGACGGTCTCGCGCGGCATGGCGTAGAGAAGTCCACGCATCGCCCTAGCCGCTGTCAGCACCTGTGCTCGGTCCCTAGTCTGATACGGACTGTGGTAGTAGGGCCACAAGTCCTCTGAAGTGGCCCAAAACTGGAAGAGGATCTCCCCAACCGTCCTCATTGACATACCATGGGGTCGGTGTCTCAAAGTCCTTGGGTTGCCGCTTCGTAGGGAGAGCAACGGCAGTCTGGGAAGGGATGGGAAAGACACTGGGAAGAGGGAAGTCGTTGGTGTGGAGGTCAGGCGACAATTGAATCACGGGAAAGCGAGATGTGTGTGAAGCTCGTCTGAAGCTGGCGAAGACGCTCCTGAAGCACATGAATCTTGCGCTCGGTGGAGTCGTCCTCCATGCCTAGCATATCTGGATCCTCTTCCCAAGGATCAATAGGTGGCGGGTCGGTACCAGCTCCGGTCTCCGGTGTTGGAGCTGACTGCTGTGTAGAGGGTGCAGCACCGGCCGCTCCCTCAGAGGTCTGTCATCGGGTCGTAGAATGACCCTGAAGAAGCTCAATGAGTGTACGGATGGCTTCAGTCTCCTTCCGCTGCAGGCGACACATCTCGTCCTGATGGCTCTACCGGTCCTCAATAGCCTGCGAACGTGGGCGCATGACCTCTGAGGAGGAAGAAGAGGGATCTAGTATCCTTTTTCACTAATCACTGGACGGAGCCATGTCGCCACTCATTATGGGCCAAGATGTCAAAGTCGTTGAATTACAAAAGCGTCAGCGTTTCTCAAAGAGTTGAAACACTGGTAATTTTTTACTCTCCGACCACAGTGCTGATGTCAGTAGGAAGTTGCTAACGTTAGCATGACGTGATGACGTCAGCAAGGAAAAATGATCACGTCAGCTTCCCTCCTCTCTTTTTGTCAACCTTTGCAATTGCTGCGCAAGCGGGCGGCCGCTCCACAACAGTCGTGGGGAAGCTGCGCGGAAGCTGCACTACAACTTCCGCTCAGCTACTTCTGCTGCTGTGTCGTCAGCTACAACAGCGACCGCGTGAACTCATGCAGAACTGTGACAGCAGTTGCACGCTGTTGCTACGTGCTGCGGCTGCTGCGTGCTGCTGCCGCCGCTGCACGCTGCTGCTTCCGCTGTTGCTGTGCTGCTACTACCACCACTGCTGCTATTGCTGCTACATCATTGCTGCTGTACTGCTGCCGCCGTTGCTGCTGCCGCTATTGCTACGCTGCTACTATGCTGATGCGGCCACACGCTACTGCTGTGCTGCTGCAACCGCGCTCTGCTACCGCCACTGCTGCTTTGACTGCTGCTGTACAGTTGCTACGCTGATGCTATGCTAGTGCTCTACTGCACTATTGCTGCTACTACTTAATGCTGCTACTACTGCTGCATGTGTCCATGTCGACAGCTGCTGGTGACTGAAGCCTACTATAGCTGTCGCCTGCTGCCGCTACCGGCTGTTGTTGATGCTGGCTCATCTCATGTTGGTGAGTGACGCCGACGGCAGTCGACTGTCGTCGATTGCTCCTTGTGAAATGGATAACTAGGCAACAGGTTGGGGCAGTTGCGCTGTTGATGCAGGGTGCGGGCTTCCACGATCGTTGCTTAAGTCTGCTATCCCCTCGGTCTACTGCTCTAGAGAGTAAGTGTGGAAGCTCTGGGTTTGTTACTCAGAAATGCGCGCGCCAATGTTGGCGCTAGAAAGCAGTTGAAAACTGAAACTGACTGATTAGGAATGAAGAATAAGCAACAATGGGAGACCCCTCCAAGTTCTAGCTACCCCGCACTAGTGTAGAACTTGTCACTCACCTAACCAGCCAATCAGAAAATAGTCCTAGACCTATTTTGTGGCAGACAGGGTTTTCTCGGTGAGCCCTGCCAGACGCCTTACAGCCCAATCCCGGGCGTCGTCTGTTTTGCCTTAAAATAAGACCATATCATAATACTGACGCTGTGAACGCAGTCGTGTGGTCAGAATCAGCTAGAAAAATAGCAGCCAAGAGTTATGGCTGCCCAAACTGAGGCAGTGCTTATGACAGTCCATGATGCCAAATAGTGCCATGCAGCAAGAGACATAGACCCTAGGCAGAGCATGATGCTGCAGACGCAATGGCATAGTCAGAAACAACGATGGGTGCATGCAGACAGCATCTGCGGTGGCAGTGACCACCGGCGGCCCGACCATCGAGGAGGCTTGCCGATGGAGCTGAGCACGTCGCCGGAGGGAGGAGGCTCCAGCGAAGTGCGAGGGGGCCTCAGCGTGCGTCGGCTCCATCGGACGACACTCCAGCAGTGTCGAGTTTTGCCGTTAGTTTTCTACATGTCGATATACACAAGCCGGGAGGACACAACAGAGCACAATAAGAGATGTACCAAATACAAATACTCCCCCATGACTCACAGTCGTAGTGCAAATGTGCGGGCAGAGACACAGTCAACAACCAGACTCCCCCAGGGCACGCAGAGATGCAGACAGGGATAAAGAGAGCCACTCACGAACGCACGCCAACCGAACTCACAGCCTTCTTGAACGAGTCGCGTTTCAGTGCCTTGGTCAAGAAAAAAGCCAGCTGTCGTGCTGCCTCAACCCACACAATGTTGATGCTTCCGTCATGCAACAACAAGCGCACATACTGATACTCAACGTTGATGTGCTTTGTGTGTGTGTGATGCATGCCGTCATTTTCGGCGATGGCCATGGCACTCTCATTGTCATAATGCAACGTGATGGATGCGACGGGCTGACACACTCTCACACGCGCCTCAGCCAAGGGCCACACACTCAGCCTCAGCACTGCTGCGTGCAATGCACCCTTGCTTGCCACTGCGTCAGGACATACCCATGCCGCCGATCAGAAAGATCCAGCCAGTGCGACTCTTACCGTTTAGACTGCCGGCCCAATCACTGTGGGTATCGCCCACCGCAACGATAGACGACTGGCGGCGGAACATGAGACCTCCCCGAGGAGTTGAGGCGACGTAGCGCAGTACTCAAATTGCGGCCTCAAAGTGAAGGTGGCGCGGATCTTGAGAAAACTGAGCATGGAGGTTGACGGTGAACGCAATGTCTGGGCGCGTCGTTGTTGCCAGAAACATCAGTGACCGGATGACTCGCAGATACGTGATCACTTCAACTGGCTCTCCGATAACGGTTGGGTCAGGACTTTTCAGCTTCACCTGGCCTTTAGGTGACATGGGTGAAGATGCGCTGGGCATGAGGGGCAAGTCCTCGGCGAAGCGAGTGGACATGGTCTACACATAGGCAGCGTGGTGGACGTATAAGATGCCTTTGGATTAATCATGCCCGAGCTCCATGCTGAGGAAGACTCGGGCACACCCCAGATCCTTCATCTGGTCGGCGGTGTGCAGAAGGTTATTGACACGTTGCTTGGCAGCTATGTCAGGCGACGTAATGAGGAGATCGTCGACGTAGACCAGGACAACGCAGAGGGTCTGGCCTCGCGGGCTGACAAACAGTGCGAGGTCAGCAGTACTGCGCTGAAGGCTGCTGCGAAGGAGCGTGTTGCTGATCTCCTGGTTCCAGCATCGAGGCAAATGCTTCAGGCCCCAGAGGATCTTTTGCAGCCGCCAGACTCTCCCAGTGCCGTCGTTGTAGCATGGAGGCTGCACCATACAGAGCTCCTCACCCTGCAATGAACCATGGAGGAAGGCGTTGCTTACGTCCATCTGATGCAGCTCCTACCCATGCTAGGCAACAAGACTGAAGAGGGCCCGGGTCATGGAGAACCGGCCAACTTGAGCAAAGATCTCGTCGTGGTCAAACCCAAGGACCTGAGCAAACCCCTTGGCTGTGAGGCGGGTCTTACACTTGTTCAAGGATCCATCGGGCTTCCATTTGCGCCAAAATTCCCACTTGGCACCGATGGCCTTCTGACTTGGAGGGAGGTCGATGCGGTCATACATGTGGCGGAGCTGTTGGAGTGGCGGAGCTGCTGGATGAGGTTGATGTGGCAAGGCCTGCTGTAGCGATCGCGGCAGAGGCGAGACGGCGCTCCCGCTGACGACGCATGGTGGCGATAACGTGCGCCTCGTCCGTCGGGAGAGGGCACGTGTACCACCCGTGCCCGGGCTGGCTACAATTGTGGCAGACCGAGCCACCACTGCTGGACCCGGCCGATGGCTGCTGCTGCTGCTGTTGCGGCGGACTCTTTCCTTTCTTGTTCCGGTTCTTCTTCTTCTTCCTCAAAGACGATGAGATAGCTGTGGCGGGGGAAGCGATGGCCGCGGAGGCGACGGCAGGGGACGCGACGGCAGGGGATGCAAGAGCCTCCGTTCGATGGAGTTGGGACTCCAAACGAGCTTCCTCAATGCGCAGGAAGAGCTTGTATGCCCAGGGCATGAGGGTGCCCTGGGTCGCCATGGTGGAGAGGACGCCCTGGGGGTAGTGCACAAAGACGTCTGCGTACGCGCTGGTGGCGCCGCCTTGGATGGTGAGGAGTGCGGACAGAGGGGGTGGGGTAGATTTACCGAGACGACGAGAGATGTCCTCTGCCCGCTGCCAGTAGGTAGTGACCATCTCGGTCTCCCCCATGTGCAGGGAGTTGAACTCCCGGAGCAGACGGCTGGTCTCAACGTCGCTGGATAGGCGATGGGGCCGGGTGAGGACGTGCCATGTGGCTGCAGGGTCTGGGATGGCGCAAGCGGTGAAGTCGCCGAGGAAAGGCTCTAGGGCCAGGCGGGAAGCTGGAGGGGTGACTGGGACGAGGGCATGGACGGAGCGACCAGTGTCATACAGCTGGTCGGCCTGGGTGGGGTCATAAGGGAGGGTGTCGTATGCCCACAGGCCCTCACCTTGTGCCCAGATCCGGAAGCTGAGCTCCCATCTCCGGAACTGCTCGCCCGCCTGAAGCAGCGGCGGCGGCGTCTCAAAGTCCTTCTGCCTGCGGCCGGCGCCCAGAGTGGGGCCAAGAACGCAAGTCACTGTCTGCCGCTTGCGCTCAATCTCCTACTGTGCCAGGTAGTACGTGGCAGCAGACACAGCTGACGCAACTGCTGCTGGCTGCTGCTGCCACTGCCCGCTGCCGTTCCCTGCTGCTACCGCTGCTGCTGGTTGCTGCTGTTGCATGCTGGTGCTTGTCACTGCACCTGGGTGACGTTGCACTGTACGTCGTCGCCCGCAGGTGTCGGACGCAGCCTGCCGCTCACCTCCTTGCGTCACGTGTGGGGGTCAGTGTTGCTAAAAAAATTCGGCAGTATTTCCCCTGGCCCAGTGGCTGTGGGAAAAAATCTGACGCCGCCACCAGGCGGGTCAATGCTGCCTGAAAATATCCGGCAGCATTTCCCCTGCACTGGCACATATGGGGGTCTGTCGGCGTTGTCTGGCACCTGTACGCCAGTCCTCTATTGCTGCAGCTATGCTCTGGCTTTGATACCAAGCTAGAAAATCTAGGCAGTAGGTTGGGGCAGCAGCGTTGTTGATGCAGCGTGCGGGCTTCCACGCTCGTAACTTAAGTCAGCTGCCCCCTCAGTCTGCTGCTCTAGAGTCTAAGTCTGGAAGCTCTGGGTTTGTTACTCAAAAACGCCCGCGCCAGTGTTAGTCGCAGAAAGCAGCTGAAAACTGAAAGTGAATGATTAGGAATGAACAATGAGCAACAATGGGAGACCCTTCCAAGTTCTAGCTCCCCCCAACTAGTGTAGAACTTGTTACTCAGCTAACCAGCCAATGAGAAAATAGTCCTAGAACTATTTTCTGGCAGGCAGGGTTTTCTCGGTGAGCCCTGCCAGACGCCCGACAGCCCAAAACCCGGGCGTCGTCCGTTCTGCCTGAAAACTAGACCCTGCCATAATACTAACGCTGCAAACGCAGTCGTGCGGTGAGAATCAGCTAGAAAAATAGTAGCAACGAGTTATGGCTGCCTGAACCCGGGCAGTGCCTACGACAGTCAGTGATGCCAAGCAGGGCCACACAGTAGGAGACCTGGACCCTAAGCATAGCATGACGATGCAGACGCAATGCCACAACCAGAAACAGAGTTGGGTGCATGGAAACAGCATCTGCAGTGGCAGTGACCGCCGGCGGCCCGACCGCCGAGGAGGCCTGCCGATGGAGTTGAGCGCATCGCCGGAGGGAGAAGTCTCCGGCGAACGGTCCGTGGGCCTCAGCACGCGTGGGCTCCATCGAGCGACACTCAAGCAGCGTTGAGTCTCGCCGTCAGTCATCTGCACGCCAATGCACACAAGCAGGGAAGACACAACAAAGTACAATGAGAGATGCGCGAAAACCAACAATGTTGACAACAATATGAAACCTTGTATGTTGTCCTCGTTAGCCGGCATTCGTCATTGTCATTGTCAGTCTCGCTGGTTTTTCCTACCGCGTTACCGTTACATCTTCAACATCGAACTATTGACTTAATGTGTACCGCGGTAGAGTACCGCGGTACAGAAGAGGGGTACCTTGCCAGGTCAGTACCGATACCATACCGGTACCGTTGAAATAAGTACCGTAGCGCGGTACAACAATACCACGGTACAAAATCGCGGTACCGGTAATACCGCCATCAGCCCTGTTGATGCAGCGTGCGGGCTTCCACGATCGTTGCTTAAGTCTGCCCCCCCCCTAGTCTGCAGCTCTTGAGACCAAATGTGGAAACTCTGGGTTTGTCACTCAGAAATGCGCGCGCCAGTGTTAATGCCAAAAAGCAGCTGAAAACTGAAAGTGACTGATTAGGAATAAAGAATAAGCAACAATGCGAGACCTCTCCAAGTTCTAGGCCCCCCCCCATGAGTATAGAACTTGTTACTTAGCTAACCAGCCAATCAGAAAATAGTCCTAGACCAATTTTCTAGCAGGCAGGGTTCTCTCGGTGAGCCCTGCCTGACGCTTGATAGCCCAAAACCCGGGCGTCGTCCGTTTTGCCTGAAAACTGGACCATGCCATGATATTGACGCTGCAAACGTGTTGTGCTTTGTGCCGTTCCTGTACAGCTTACTGTGACCACTCGGCCGTGTCCATACTCGTGCAGATCCCTGAGGCAGGCGGCCCTGGTGACACCGGCGCGACGATAGGCGGCAGACTACCCGCTTGGAGCTCACCGACCACTGTTCCAGAGCCCCAGATGCCACCGGTACTCTTTGCTGTGCCTTCTACGTCTTGCAGGCGCCTTTCGGCGCAATGGCCATGAGGCCTATTTGCATGTTTTTGCACTGTATGCTCACTGTCAGTCGATGGATGCATGCATGTGACCAGTCGCTGCGTCCGTCTTTTGATTCTGCACGTCTAGGTTCAGATGGCGTAGGATTCTGACATGTGTGCATAGAGTTACGGCCAAAACAGTGGTTTTGGGCCGGTTTTAGGACAGCTCTTGGACTGCCGCGTACGACACCCGCCGTGCGCCGCGGCAGGTATTTATGCCTTGGACCTGTCAGTTGTCACTTCTCTCTGCATATGCTATATTGAAGCATTCTGACAGTTTGCCTTGTGTCTCCTAGCCAAACCCTTGCCGTTGTGTGTACAGCCTGTGACTGTCGTCACCGTCTGACCAGGCACTGACGCCCAGTCAGCGGCCGTGTTGCTAGGAAGCTTCTACCCACTTTCTCATGGTATCAGAGCAGTGAGACAGTTCTCATTGAGCTGCGCAGCAGAGACGGAGCAGAGCAGCAGCAGTGAGAGTCACCGCTGCAGCAGAGTTTTCTGGGATCTGTTGGAGACGGCCGGTCGCCATCAACGTACTCCACCCACCACGTGAGATCGCAGCTGCAGAGGCAGCAGCAGCGGCATCTACCGCCACGCGGAGGTGTGTGGCGGCTGCGGTGCGTGCAGCCGCCCTCCCACAGCCGCAGCAGCAAAGTAGCAGCTGCAGAGGCGGCGGTGGCAGCAGCGCAGCAGCAGCGCAGCAGTAGCGGCCCCAACAGCAGCGTGGCAGCAGTGGCGGCAGCAGCAGCGCACCAGCAGCGTCGGCAGCAGCAGCGCAGCAGCGGCAGCGGCACAGCAGCAGCAGTGGGAGTCGCGGCGACAGCAGTAGCGCAGCAGTGGCAGCAGCAGCAGCGCGCGGCGGCGGCAGCCAGTAGCAGCGCGCGGCGGCGGCAGCCAGCAGCAACTGCAGCGTGCAGCAGCAGCCGCCGCGCGCAGCAGCAGCAGCAGTGCAGCCGCTGCTGCCACCGCTGCACACGCAGCTACGCAACTGCTGCTGCAGGTGACAGCACAGCTGCAGCAGCAGCTGGGCGGAAGCTGCTGCGCAGTTTCCGCCGAACTGCCGCGCGCCACCGCGAGGCGGCTCCACACGCGGCAGAACTGTGACAAGAAAAAAAAAGGAGGGGACGAGCTTACGTCAGCATTGTTGATTGCTGACGTCATCAGGTCGTGCTGACGTCAGCAACCACTTGCTGACGTCAGCATTACACTTGGCCAAATTTTCACCCGGAAAGTCAAACGTTGCCAGCGTTTCAACTCCTCGAGAAATGCAGACGGTTTTGAAATCTGGCAAACTTGACCTGTCGTCCCATAGTGAGCGGCGACATGAGTTCGCCCGACGACACGGACAAGGGACCAGGTGATCCCTCCTCCTATTCTTCAGGGGTATTGAGCCCTCGCTCGCAGGCCATTGCGGACCTGCGCAGCCAGCAGGAGGAGATGCGTCGTCTTTAGCGAGAGCAGACTGACTCGATTCGCACGCTGACTGAGCTTCTGTGTGCTCAGTCCACGGCTCCTTCCCGGATTTCTGAGGGAGCTGCCGGCGTTGCGGCCTCCACCCAGCACTCGGCCCAAGTGCCCGCGACAGGTGCTCCGCCTGCTTCACCTCCTGGTGTGGTTTCTCCACCACCTGCGGACCTCCTTGATGACGAGCCATTCATGCCAAGCTTCGAGGATGACTCCCAGGAGCGGGAGATTCGTCTTCTACAGGAGCGCCTCCGTCAGCTGCAGACGGGTATCCGACCTCCACCCACGTCCCCGATACGCCCGTCACCTGACTTCCCCGGTGATCACCCTCTTCCAGGAGTTTTCCCCGTCTCTCGCCCTCCTCAGCCTGCGGTTGCTCTCCCCACGGAGCGGCAGCCAAAGGACTTTGAGGCACCACCTCCACGGTACATCAGCGAGGATGGATTTGGCTGCTGGGAGATCCTCTTTCAGGTGTGGGCCACTTCCGAGGGAGTGTGGCCTTACTACCACAGCCCATACCAGTCTACAGATCTAGCACAGGTGCTGACAGTAACCCGGGCCATGCGAGGACTTCTCTACGCCATGCCAAGCGAGACTGTCGTCGACTTCCGCCCCTTCCTCGGCGAGGTTGGCATAGGCACCGGAGCTGATCCTCATGGAGGCTGGGATCTGGCGTTGTCCCTACTGGCCGCAGAGACGCATGCTACGCGTGCGTCACACATTTGTGCCTTCCACTCGCTCCGTCAGGGACCAGCGGAGCCTGCGGCGGATTACTGGCGATGCGCCATGCGTATCTACACGCGTCTAGGGACCTCAGGGGGCACACAGTTGTGGGCACTTCGGACGATCATGCTCGGAGTTCGCCTGGAGTACACCGACATTTTCACACGGTACAGCGATGCTGTTCTTGAGCCTTTCTCAGCCACCCTGCAGTTGCTCCCTTGGGCCCATCAGCTTTTCCTCCAAGTGACGTCGGCCCGCGAGGCAGCAGTAGCATATCAGGAGACTTCCCTCGCTACAGCAGTCCTCGCCTCACCACCATCTTCCCACTTGTAGTCACCCTCATCTACCTCCATCATGACCTCATCTTCCACCTCCTCTTCGACCCCGTCTACACTTATGCAGACGCAGGGCATTGCAGCAGCTGCCCAGGGGAAGAAGATGAATAGGAAGCGCGGATCGGGTCAGCAGCAGTCGTCATCCAGTGGTAGCAGTGGCCGTTCCGTGCACTGCTTCAACTATGGAGGTGCCCATCGCTACACCGAGTGCCAGCAACCGCTTGACTGGGACAGCATCACTCGCGGACTTCAGGCTGCCCATGCTGCCCGCACCGCGCCCAGCACATCGCCCGCACACTCCTCTGGACGCGCGGTGACCACGACTGCAGCTGTTCCTGCATCCTCACCAGCGAGCAGCAGTGCTCCAGACCCACGTGACCGCACCATCGCCGACCTTTGTCATCTTCTGGCGCTTCGATTTCAGGGAGGTGCGAGTGTGTTGTCATCGTCGACTGGGTCACAGACTGCTTGTTCGTCCGTCCTCGTGACTGGTGATGACACGTGTGGGGGCGCACAGTCCGCATGTGATGATGATGGGCCTGACTGCACTGACTGGATTCATGAGTCTCACCTTCATGATGTACGTCGTTCCTTCCCACTCACGGCTTAGCGTCCCGCTGATGCCGAGTGTTCCATTGCTCGTTGTACAGTGACGTCGACCAGTTGTGACAGCGGTGGCACTTGGATCATCGATTCCTGTGCCACCCACCACATGACGTCTCATCGTAGTGACTTTGTGGTACTTGGTCGTGTCACGACTGTCCGTTTTGTTCGTACAGGCTCTTGTCAGTCCTTACCGGTGCACGGTGTTGGGGTTGTATGCTTTGATGGTCCGCCTGGCCCCCTGTATCTCTCTGACGTGCTGTTTGTGCTAGATCTTGAGCTCAGTCTGCTGTCTGTGCGTGCCTGCACTCTGATGGGTCTCTCCATTGAGCACACCGATGATTCAGCGATGGTGACTTCTCTTGACACCCGTAGCATTGTCGTATGTGCTTCAGTCGTAGATGATTTGTACCGCATTGCTCGACCATCCTCCCCTTGCTCTCCCCCTTCCTCCGGACGTGTTTTTGTCACTGCTGTTCTATCCCCAAAACACCAGAGGTTGCTTCACCGACGTCTGTGTCATGTGGACTCCGACACTGTGTCGAAGCTCATACGGACACAGCCCGCTCTTGGCCTTGACGTGGCTTCTTTCGAGAAGCCACCCAAGACCGACTGCCTTTTTTGCGCTCAGGGAAAGATGCACCGGTGCACTTACCCTGATTCATGTTCCCGAGCGCTGAGGCCACTCGAGCTGGTCCACTTGGACCTGCTTGGTCCTCTCCCGGTCGAGTGCCTGTTCGAGAGGGGCCGGTATGTTCTGACGCTGACTGATGACTTCACCCAGATGCGGTGGGTGTACAGTCTGCGTTAGAAGAGCGACGCCGCCCTTGCGGTTCGGCTTTGGCTCGTGATGGCTGAGGGCCAGTCTCGCCACAGGCTACATACCTTTCGCTCGGATCGCGGCGGCGAGATCCTCGGTGAGATGGACTCCTTCTTTGCTGAGCACAGCATTTTTCACGAGGTCTCCGCTCCTGCTACTCCACAGCAGAACGATGTCTTTGAGCGCTAGAACCGCACCATGGAGGATGCGGTCCACGCCATGCGGTCTGAGTGCGGTCTCCCGGAGTCCTTCGCCTTCGAGGGCTTCGCCTACATGACGTGGGTCTGGAACCGCCTCCCGCATGGTCCGCTTCCGGATCATGTTACGCCGTACGGGCTCTGGTTTGGCCACCGTGCCGATCTTCGTCTCGCACGCGTCTAGGGTTCCCTGGCCTCCGTGTGGTACACCGAGGACCAGCAGGGGTCCAAGGTCTCCCCTCGGGGCCGCTTGTGTGCCGTCATCGGCATCTCCCCGCGGTCGAAGGCCTGGCGTTTTTGGGACCCCACTCGCCATCGTGTCATTGAGTCCCGTGACGCGCTGTTTTTTGAGTCTCTCACATACCGTGATCTGACTTCGATCACAACCCTTTCTGCAGCTCATGTCTCTTCCTGTGAGGGTCCTCGGCGGATGGGGGAGACTTCTCCGCCAGCGACCATCTCTCGTCAGGTTGATGTGTCCGCTCGAGTCCCCTCACGATCTCCAGCACTTGATGGCTATCATCGCCGTTGGTCCAGAGATCCCGCCTGTTCAGCCTGCTTCACACCCCACAGGTACCGCTGCTCTCACGCCTCCTCCTGCATCACCACCTGTGTCCACGAGCACCCCTGCTCCGGCATCTGACCCAACCCAGCCCACTCCTGTCCCTACGTCGGCTGACAGTCCTGTCTCAGTGTCCGGGCCAGCCTTGCCCGCTGTCACTCCCAGCTCAGTGTCCCCCACACACGCTTCCCCTCGCACGGCATCTCCGGCTGCCTCGTCTCAGCCCTCACCAGCTGTGGTTGTATCTGTCCCTGTGGTCGTACCTGTTCCTGAGCCTGAGGTGCGCCCCTCAACCTCCGGTTACTCCCGTGAGCCCGGTGGTCGCCTTCGACCACTGGATTCCGGAGCTCAGCGAGCGTCGGGTCCCGAACCCAGGCGTTCCTCTTGCAGCATCGCGAGCGGTGATCCAGGCACAAAGGCCTTAGGCCTGAGTGTCCGCACTGAGCTTTCAGAGGTACACCCAGCGTGCCCCATAGGGCACGACCTGGTCACTCGCGAGTTCCATATCGCCTGTGACGCAGCAGCTGATCTCGTGGCTGTCAGGCCTGACACTGAGGCGTGTGCACTTGCCACGCAGAGTTCCCTCTCTATGGCGCCTGACCCGGGCACATTGAGGGAGGCTTTCTCATCGCAGGATGCTGATGCCTAGCGAGCTGCTTGCGAGGATGAGCTTCGCGCTATCCGAGAGCACAGAATCGACGAGCTGGTCGACCTTCCCCCTAGGAGGAAGGCGATTCAGGTCAAGTGGGTCTTCCGCTAGAAAGTGAAGCCGGATGGCTCATTGGAACGCTACAAGGCTCGCCTTGTCGTCAAGGGGTTCTCTCAGATTGAGGGAGTTGATTACACTGATACCTTTGCCCCTGTCGGCCGCATGACCTCAGCTCGAGCTCTGTTCGGTGTAGTGGTTCAACATGAATGGGAACTACAGCAGATGGATGTGAACAACGCGTTCCTCCATGGCTCTTTGGATGAGGAGATCTACGTGGCTCAGCCACCAGGCTTTGAGGACGGTGACAAGGTCTGGCGCTTGCACAAGTCCTTGTACAGCCTCAAGCAGTCTCCACGGTGTTGGAACCGGGAGATCACTGGCACCTTGACTCGCGCAGGATACGTACAGAGCGAGGCAGACCCCTCACTCTTCATCATACTGACACCCAAGCGGTTCACCGCCATCCTGGTCTATGTTGATGACCTCTTGATCGGGTCTCCGTCCCTGGAGGCCGTGAAGGAGGCCAAGGCTGTCCTGCAGACCGCCTACAGGATGAAGGACCTCGGTCCTGCATCGGTGTTTCTTGGTATGGAGATCGTGCGAGATCACAGACATCGGACACTGTTGCTGCATCAGGCCCGATACACACGAGTTGTGGGGGAGCGCTTTAGCGATCTCCTTGGTGCAGTGCCCACTGCCTCCACACCACTCACACCTAATGGGCAGGATGCCCTGAAGGTGGACGACCCTACACAGCTGGGAGAGACAGTGGACGTGACCTTGTACCTCCGTCTTATCGGATCTCTGATGTACCTGGCCACTACCAGGCGTCCCGACATCGCGTTCGCTGTCAACCTCCTCGCTCAGTTCTCGCAGGCTCCACGTGCGAGAGCGCTTCACGCGGCTGTGCGAGTGGTACGTTACGTGGTGTCCACGCCATATCTCGGACTCTGCTTTCGTCGGCAGTGTTCGGTGGTCCTTGACGGCTATACTGACAGCGACTGGGCTTGGAGCCGTGACGGGCGCAGTCGCACTGGCTACGTGTTTCTGCTCAGTGGTACCGCTTTGTCTTGGCGAAGCGGGAAGCAGGGCTGCATCGCACGTAGCTCGTCGGAGGCAGAGTATGTGGCTTTGGGGGCAGAGGCTGCTAAGGCAGTTTGGCTGCAGCGCTTGTTTGTTGAGTTGCGTTGTGACAACCAGAGTGCTCTCACCATTGCGGAGAACTCTGATGTCTTTCATGCTCGCACAAAGCACATTGCGGTTGAGCATCACTTCGTTCGTGATCTGGTGGAGCGACGCGTGATCTCCATCATGTGGGTTTGCACTAACTTGCAGCGTGCTGATTTCTTGACGAAGGCACTTGCCCGCGGAAAGTTCTTGGTGGCCATTCGTTCTGTTGGGCTTCGCCCCGTGCGTGACAGTGGTTGAGTGTGGGATGTACGTTTGCGTCTCATCTGTCTGTGTCACCCACTATGTGGTTGTACCAGTGCTGCACGCGTATGGACATGCGTACCATCGGGTCATGGGGGAGTGTTGTGCTTTGTACCGTTCTTGTACAGTTTACTGTGACCACTCGGCCGTGTCCATACTCGTGCAGATCCCTGAGGCAGGCGGCCCTGGTGACACCGGCGCGACGACAGGCGGCGGACTACCCGCTTGGAGCTGACCGACCACTGTTCCAGAGCCCCAGATGCCACCGGGACTCTTTGCTGTGCTTCCTACGTCTTGCAGGCGCCTTTCGGCGGACTGGCCATGAGGCCTATTTGCATGTTTTTGCATTGTATG
>SZWC01025013.1:5360-15807 GCA_023375785.1 Penium margaritaceum | reverse complement strand
TGGAAGTAGGGTTGGAAGTTGGGTTGGAAGTTGGGTTGGAAGTTGGGTTGGAAGTTGGATTGAAAGTTGGGCTGGAAGCTGGGTTAGAAGCTGGGTTGGAAGATGGGTTGGAAGTTGGGTTGGAAGTTGGGTTGGAGTTGGGGTTGGAAGTTGGGTTGGAAGTTGAGTTGGAAGTTGGGTTGGAAGTTGAATTGGAAGTTGGGTTGGATGTTGGGATGGAAGTTGGGATGGAAGTTGTGTTTGAAGTTAAGATGGAAGTTTGGATGGAAGTTGGGTTTGAAGTTTGGTTGGATGTTGGTTTGGAAGTTCGGTTGGAAGTTGGGTTGGACGTTGGGTTGGAAGTTGAGTTGGAAGTTGGGTTGAAAGTTGGGTTTAAAGTTGGGTTTAAAGTTGTGTTGGAAGCTGGGTTGTATGCTGGGTTGGAAGTTCGGTTAGAATTTGTGTTGGAAGTTGGGCTGGAAGTAGGGTTGGAAGTAGGGTTGGAAGTAGGGTTGGAAGTTGGGTTGAAAGTTGAATTGAAAGTTGGGTTGGACGATGGGTTGGATGTTTGGCTGGAAGTTGGGTTGGCAGTTGGATTGGAAGTTGGGTTGGAAGTTGGGCTAAATGTTGGGTTGGAAGCTGGGTTAGAAGCTGGGTTGGAAGTTGGGTTGGAAGTTGGGTTGGAAGTTTGGTTGGAAGTTGGGTTGGAAGTTGGGTTGGAAGTTGGGTTGGCATTTGGTTGGAAGTTGGGTTGGATGTTGGGATGGAACTTGGGATGGAACTTGGGTTTGAAGTTGGGATGGAAGTTGGGATGGAAGTTAGGTTATAAGTTGTGTTAGAAGTTGGGTTTGAAGTTGGGATGGAAGTTGGGATGGAGGTTGGGATGGAAGTGAGGTTGGAACTTGGGTTGGAAGTTGGGTTGGAAGTTGGGTTGAAAGTTGGATTGGAAGTTGGGATGGAAGTTGGGATGGAAGTTGGGTTGGAAGTTGGGATGGAAGTTGGGATGGAGGTTGGGATGGAAGTGAGGTTGGAACTTGGGTTGGAAGTTGGGTTGGAAGTTGGGTTGAAAGTTGGATTGGAAGTTGGGATGGAAGTTGGGATGGAAGTTGGGTTGGAAGTTGGGATGGAAGTTGGGATGGAGGTTGGGATGGAAGTGAGGTTGGAACTTGGGTTGGAAGTTGGGTTGGAAGTTGGGTTGAAAGTTGGATTGGAAGTTGGGATGGAAGTTGGGATGGAAGTTGGGTTGGAAGTTGGGATGGAAGTTGGGATGGAGGTTGGGATGGAAGTGAGGTTGGAACTTGGGTTGGAAGTTGGGTTGGAAGTTGGGTTGAAAGTTGGATTGGAAGTTGGGATGGAAGTTGGGATGGAAGTTGGGTTGGAAGTTGGGATGGAAGTTGGGATGGAGGTTGGGATGGAAGTGAGGTTGGAACTTGGGTTGGAAGTTGGGTTGGAAGTTGGGTTGAAAGTTGGATTGGAAGTTGGGATGGAAGTTGGGATGGAAGTTGGGTTGGAAGTTGGGATGGAAGTTGGGATGGAGGTTGGGATGGAAGTGAGGTTGGAACTTGGGTTGGAAGTTGGGTTGGAAGTTGGGTTGAAAGTTGGATTGGAAGTTGGGATGGAAGTTGGGATGGAAGTTGGGTTGGAAGTTGGGATGGAAGTTGGGATGGAGGTTGGGATGGAAGTGAGGTTGGAACTTGGGTTGGAAGTTGGGTTGGAAGTTGGGTTGAAAGTTGGATTGGAAGTTGGGATGGAAGTTGGGATGGAAGTTGGGTTGGAAGTTGGGATGGAAGTTGGGATGGAGGTTGGGATGGAAGTGAGGTTGGAACTTGGGTTGGAAGTTGGGTTGGAAGTTGGGTTGAAAGTTGGATTGGAAGTTGGGATGGAAGTTGGGATGGAAGTTGGGTTGGAAGTTGGGATGGAAGTTGGGATGGAGGTTGGGATGGAAGTGAGGTTGGAACTTGGGTTGGAAGTTGGGTTGGAAGTTGGGTTGGGAGTTGGATTGAAAGTTGGGTTGGAAGCTGGGTTAGAAGCTGGGTTGGAAGTTGGGTTGGAAGTTGGGTTGGATGTTGGGATGGAAGTTGGGATGGAAGTTGTGTTTGGAGCTGGGATGGAAGTTGGGATGGAAGTTGGGCTGGAAGTTGAGTTGGAAGTTGGGTTGAAAGTTTGGTAGGAATTTGGGTTGAAAGTTGGGTTGAAAGTTAGGTTGGAAGCTGGGTTGTATGCTGGGTTGGAAGTTGGGTTAGACATTGTGTTGGAAGTTGGGTTTAAAGTTGGGTTGGAAGTTGGGTTGGAAGTAGGGTTGGAAGTTGGGTTGGAAGTTGGGTTGAAAGTTGGGTTGGAAGCTGGGTTGGAAGCTGGGTTGGAACATGGGTTGGAAGTTGGGTTGGAAGTTGGGTTGGGAGTTGGGTTGGAAGTTGGGATGGAAGTTGGGATGGAATTTGGGTTGGAAGTTGGGTTAGAAGTTGGGTTGGAAGTTGGGTTGGAAGTTGGATTGGAAGTTGGGTTGGAAGTTTGGCTGAATGTCGGGTTGGAAGCTGGGTTAGAAGCTGGGTTGGAAGTTGGGTTGGAAGTTGGGTTGTAAGTTGGATTGGAAGTTGGGTCGGAAGCTAGGTTGGAAGTTGGGTTGGAAGTTGGGTTGACCGTTGGGTTGGAAGTTGAGGTGGAAGTTGGGTTCGAAGTTGGGTTGGAAGTTGGATTGGAAGTGGGGTTGGAAGTTGGGCTGGAAGTTGGGTTGTAAGTTGGATTAGAAGTTGGGTCGGAAGCTAGGTTGGAAGTTGGGTTGGAAGTTGGGTTGACCGTTGGGTTGGAAGTTGAGGTGGAAGTTGGGTTCGAAGTTGGGTTGGAAGTTGGATTGGAAGTGGGGTTGGAAGTTGGGCTGGAAGTTGGGTTGTAAGTTGGATTAGAAGTTGGGTCGGAAGCTAGGTTGGAAGTTGGGTTGGAAGTTGGGTTGACCGTTGGGTTGGAAGTTGAGGTGGAAGTTGGGTTCGAAGTTGGGTTGGAAGTTGGATTGGAAGTGGGGTTGGAAGTTGGGCTGGAAGTTGGGTTGTAAGTTGGATTAGAAGTTGGGTCGGAAGCTAGGTTGGAAGTTGGGTTGGAAGTTGGGTTGACCGTTGGGTTGGAAGTTGAGGTGGAAGTTGGGTTCGAAGTTGGGTTGGAAGTTGGATTGGAAGTGGGGTTGGAAGTTGGGCTGGAAGTTGGGTTGTAAGTTGGATTAGAAGTTGGGTCGGAAGCTAGGTTGGAAGTTGGGTTGGAAGTTGGGTTGACCGTTGGGTTGGAAGTTGAGGTGGAAGTTGGGTTCGAAGTTGGGTTGGAAGTTGGATTGGAAGTGGGGTTGGAAGTTGGGCTGGAAGTTGGGTTGTAAGTTGGATTAGAAGTTGGGTCGGAAGCTAGGTTGGAAGTTGGGTTGGAAGTTGGGTTGACCGTTGGGTTGGAAGTTGAGGTGGAAGTTGGGTTCGAAGTTGGGTTGGAAGTTGGATTGGAAGTGGGGTTGGAAGTTGGGCTGGAAGTTGGGTTGTAAGTTGGATTAGAAGTTGGGTCGGAAGCTAGGTTGGAAGTTGGGTTGGAAGTTGGGTTGACCGTTGGGTTGGAAGTTGAGGTGGAAGTTGGGTTCGAAGTTGGGTTGGAAGTTGGATTGGAAGTGGGGTTGGAAGTTGGGCTGGAAGTTGGGTTGTAAGTTGGATTAGAAGTTGGGTCGGAAGCTAGGTTGGAAGTTGGGTTGGAAGTTGGGTTGACCGTTGGGTTGGAAGTTGAGGTGGAAGTTGGGTTCGAAGTTGGGTTGGAAGTTGGATTGGAAGTGGGGTTGGAAGTTGGGCTGGAAGTTGGGTTGTAAGTTGGATTAGAAGTTGGGTCGGAAGCTAGGTTGGAAGTTGGGTTGGAAGTTGGGTTGACCGTTGGGTTGGAAGTTGAGGTGGAAGTTGGGTTCGAAGTTGGGTTGGAAGTTGGATTGGAAGTGGGGTTGGAAGTTGGGCTGGAAGTTGGGTTGTAAGTTGGATTAGAAGTTGGGTCGGAAGCTAGGTTGGAAGTTGGGTTGGAAGTTGGGTTGACCGTTGGGTTGGAAGTTGAGGTGGAAGTTGGGTTCGAAGTTGGGTTGGAAGTTGGATTGGAAGTGGGGTTGGAAGTTGGGCTGGAAGTTGGGTTGTAAGTTGGATTAGAAGTTGGGTCGGAAGCTAGGTTGGAAGTTGGGTTGGAAGTTGGGTTGACCGTTGGGTTGGAAGTTGAGGTGGAAGTTGGGTTCGAAGTTGGGTTGGAAGTTGGATTGGAAGTGGGGTTGGAAGTTGGGCTGGAAGTTGGGTTGTAAGTTGGATTAGAAGTTGGGTCGGAAGCTAGGTTGGAAGTTGGGTTGGAAGTTGGGTTGACCGTTGGGTTGGAAGTTGAGGTGGAAGTTGGGTTCGAAGTTGGGTTGGAAGTTGGATTGGAAGTGGGGTTGGAAGTTGGGCTGGAAGTTGGGTTGTAAGTTGGATTAGAAGTTGGGTCGGAAGCTAGGTTGGAAGTTGGGTTGGAAGTTGGGTTGACCGTTGGGTTGGAAGTTGAGGTGGAAGTTGGGTTCGAAGTTGGGTTGGAAGTTGGATTGGAAGTGGGGTTGGAAGTTGGGCTGGAAGTTGGGTTGTAAGTTGGATTAGAAGTTGGGTCGGAAGCTAGGTTGGAAGTTGGGTTGGAAGTTGGGTTGACCGTTGGGTTGGAAGTTGAGGTGGAAGTTGGGTTCGAAGTTGGGTTGGAAGTTGGATTGGAAGTGGGGTTGGAAGTTGGGCTGGAAGTTGGGTTGTAAGTTGGATTAGAAGTTGGGTCGGAAGCTAGGTTGGAAGTTGGGTTGGAAGTTGGGTTGACCGTTGGGTTGGAAGTTGAGGTGGAAGTTGGGTTCGAAGTTGGGTTGGAAGTTGGATTGGAAGTGGGGTTGGAAGTTGGGCTGGAAGTTGGGTTGTAAGTTGGATTAGAAGTTGGGTCGGAAGCTAGGTTGGAAGTTGGGTTGGAAGTTGGGTTGACCGTTGGGTTGGAAGTTGAGGTGGAAGTTGGGTTCGAAGTTGGGTTGGAAGTTGGATTGGAAGTGGGGTTGGAAGTTGGGCTGGAAGTTGGGTTGTAAGTTGGATTAGAAGTTGGGTCGGAAGCTAGGTTGGAAGTTGGGTTGGAAGTTGGGTTGACCGTTGGGTTGGAAGTTGAGGTGGAAGTTGGGTTCGAAGTTGGGTTGGAAGTTGGATTGGAAGTGGGGTTGGAAGTTGGGCTGGAAGTTGGGTTGTAAGTTGGATTAGAAGTTGGGTCGGAAGCTAGGTTGGAAGTTGGGTTGGAAGTTGGGTTGACCGTTGGGTTGGAAGTTGAGGTGGAAGTTGGGTTCGAAGTTGGGTTGGAAGTTGGATTGGAAGTGGGGTTGGAAGTTGGGCTGGAAGTTGGGTTGTAAGTTGGATTAGAAGTTGGGTCGGAAGCTAGGTTGGAAGTTGGGTTGGAAGTTGGGTTGACCGTTGGGTTGGAAGTTGAGGTGGAAGTTGGGTTCGAAGTTGGGTTGGAAGTTGGATTGGAAGTGGGGTTGGAAGTTGGGCTGGAAGTTGGGTTGTAAGTTGGATTAGAAGTTGGGTCGGAAGCTAGGTTGGAAGTTGGGTTGGAAGTTGGGTTGACCGTTGGGTTGGAAGTTGAGGTGGAAGTTGGGTTCGAAGTTGGGTTGGAAGTTGGATTGGAAGTGGGGTTGGAAGTTGGGCTGGAAGTTGGGTTGTAAGTTGGATTAGAAGTTGGGTCGGAAGCTAGGTTGGAAGTTGGGTTGGAAGTTGGGTTGACCGTTGGGTTGGAAGTTGAGGTGGAAGTTGGGTTCGAAGTTGGGTTGGAAGTTGGATTGGAAGTGGGGTTGGAAGTTGGGCTGGAAGTTGGGTTGTAAGTTGGATTAGAAGTTGGGTCGGAAGCTAGGTTGGAAGTTGGGTTGGAAGTTGGGTTGACCGTTGGGTTGGAAGTTGAGGTGGAAGTTGGGTTCGAAGTTGGGTTGGAAGTTGGATTGGAAGTGGGGTTGGAAGTTGGGCTGGAAGTTGGGTTGTAAGTTGGATTAGAAGTTGGGTCGGAAGCTAGGTTGGAAGTTGGGTTGGAAGTTGGGTTGACCGTTGGGTTGGAAGTTGAGGTGGAAGTTGGGTTCGAAGTTGGGTTGGAAGTTGGATTGGAAGTGGGGTTGGAAGTTGGGCTGGAAGTTGGGTTGTAAGTTGGATTAGAAGTTGGGTCGGAAGCTAGGTTGGAAGTTGGGTTGGAAGTTGGGTTGACCGTTGGGTTGGAAGTTGAGGTGGAAGTTGGGTTCGAAGTTGGGTTGGAAGTTGGATTGGAAGTGGGGTTGGAAGTTGGGCTGGAAGTTGGGTTGTAAGTTGGATTAGAAGTTGGGTCGGAAGCTAGGTTGGAAGTTGGGTTGGAAGTTGGGTTGACCGTTGGGTTGGAAGTTGAGGTGGAAGTTGGGTTCGAAGTTGGGTTGGAAGTTGGATTGGAAGTGGGGTTGGAAGTTGGGCTGGAAGTTGGGTTGTAAGTTGGATTAGAAGTTGGGTCGGAAGCTAGGTTGGAAGTTGGGTTGGAAGTTGGGTTGACCGTTGGGTTGGAAGTTGAGGTGGAAGTTGGGTTCGAAGTTGGGTTGGAAGTTGGATTGGAAGTGGGGTTGGAAGTTGGGCTGGAAGTTGGGTTGTAAGTTGGATTAGAAGTTGGGTCGGAAGCTAGGTTGGAAGTTGGGTTGGAAGTTGGGTTGACCGTTGGGTTGGAAGTTGAGGTGGAAGTTGGGTTCGAAGTTGGGTTGGAAGTTGGATTGGAAGTGGGGTTGGAAGTTGGGCTGGAAGTTGGGTTGTAAGTTGGATTAGAAGTTGGGTCGGAAGCTAGGTTGGAAGTTGGGTTGGAAGTTGGGTTGACCGTTGGGTTGGAAGTTGAGGTGGAAGTTGGGTTCGAAGTTGGGTTGGAAGTTGGATTGGAAGTGGGGTTGGAAGTTGGGCTGGAAGTTGGGTTGTAAGTTGGATTAGAAGTTGGGTCGGAAGCTAGGTTGGAAGTTGGGTTGGAAGTTGGGTTGACCGTTGGGTTGGAAGTTGAGGTGGAAGTTGGGTTCGAAGTTGGGTTGGAAGTTGGGTTGGAAGTTGGGTTGGATGTTGGGTTGGAAGTTGGATTAGAAAATGGGTTGGACGTTGGGTTGGATGTTGGGTTCGAAGTTGGGTTGGAAATTGGGTTGGAAGTCTGGTTGGAAGTTAGGTTGGAAGTTGGGATGGAAGTTGGGATGGAAGTTGGGTTGGAAGTTGGGTTGGAAGTTGGGTTAAACGTTGGGTTCGGAGCTGGGTTGCATTCTATGTTGGAAGTTGGGTTGAAAGTTGTATTGAAAGTTGGGTTGGAAGTTGGGTTGGAAGCATGGTTGGAAGGTGGGTTGGAAGTTGGTTGGAAGTTGGGATGGAAGTTGGGATGGAAGTTGGGTTGGAAGTTAGGTTGGAAATTGGGTTGGAACTTGGGTTGGAAGTTGGGTTGGAAGTTGGGTTGAAAGTTGGATTGGAAGTTGGGAATGGAAGTTGGGATGGAAGTTGAGTTGGAAGTTGGGTTGGAAGTTGGGTTGGAAGTTGGGTTGGGAGTTGGATTGCACGATAAGTTGGAAGCTGGGTTAGACGCTGGGTTGGAAGTTGGGTTGGAAGTTGGGTGGGAAGTTGGGTTGGAAGTTGGATTGTAAGTTGGATTGGAAGTTGGGTTGAAAGCTGGATTGGAAGTTGGGTTGGAAGTTGGGTTGGAAGTTGGGTTGGAAGTTGGGTTGACCGTTGGGTTGGAAGTTGAGTTGGAAGTTGGGTTCAAAGTTGGGTCGGAAGTTGGGGTGGAAGCTGGGTTGGAAGTTTGTTGGAAGTTGGGTTGGAAGTTGGGTTGGAAGTTGGGTTGGAAGTTGAGTTGGATGTTGGGTTGGAATTTGGGTTGGAAGTTGGGTTGGAAGTTGGGATGGAGGTGGGATGGAAGTTGGATTGGAAGTTGGGTTGGAAGTTGGGTTGGAAGTTGGGTTGGAAGTTGGAAGGAAAGTTGGGTTGGAAGCTGGGTTGGATGCTGGGTTGGAAGTTGGGTTGGAAGTTGGGTTGGAAGTTGGGTTGGAAGTTGGGTTAAAAGTTGGATGAGAAAATGGGTTGGACGTTGGGTTGGATGTTGGGTTGGAACTTGGGTTGGAAATTGGGTTATAGGTTGGGTTGGAAGTTGGGTTGGAACTTGGGATGGAAGTTGGGCTGGAAGTTGGGATGGAAGTTGGGATGGAGGTTGAAATGGAAGTTAGGTTGGAAGTTGGGTTAGAAGTTGGGTTGGAAGTTGGGTTGGAAGTTGGGATGGAAGTTGGGCTAGAAGTTGGGTTGGAAGTTGGGTTGGAACTTGGGATGGAAGTTGGGCTGGAAGTTGGGATGGAAGTTGGGATGGAAGTTGGGCTAGAAGTTGGGTTGGAAGTTGGGTTGGAACTTGGGATGGAAGTTGGGCTGGAAGTTGGGATGGAAGTTGGGATGGAAGTTGGGCTAGAAGTTGGGTTGGAAGTTGGGTTGGAACTTGGGATGGAAGTTGGGCTGGAAGTTGGGATGGAAGTTGGGATGGAAGTTGGGCTAGAAGTTGGGTTGGAAGTTGGGTTGGAACTTGGGATGGAAGTTGGGCTGGAAGTTGGGATGGAAGTTGGGATGGAAGTTGGGCTAGAAGTTGGGTTGGAAGTTGGGTTGGAACTTGGGATGGAAGTTGGGCTGGAAGTTGGGATGGAAGTTGGGATGGAAGTTGGGCTAGAAGTTGGGTTGGAAGTTGGGTTGGAACTTGGGATGGAAGTTGGGCTGGAAGTTGGGATGGAAGTTGGGATGGAAGTTGGGCTAGAAGTTGGGTTGGAAGTTGGGTTGGAACTTGGGATGGAAGTTGGGCTGGAAGTTGGGATGGAAGTTGGGATGGAAGTTGGGCTAGAAGTTGGGTTGGAAGTTGGGTTGGAACTTGGGATGGAAGTTGGGCTGGAAGTTGGGATGGAAGTTGGGATGGAAGTTGGGCTAGAAGTTGGGTTGGAAGTTGGGTTGGAACTTGGGATGGAAGTTGGGCTGGAAGTTGGGATGGAAGTTGGGATGGAAGTTGGGCTAGAAGTTGGGTTGGAAGTTGGGTTGGAACTTGGGATGGAAGTTGGGCTGGAAGTTGGGATGGAAGTTGGGATGGAAGTTGGGCTAGAAGTTGGGTTGGAAGTTGGGTTGGAACTTGGGATGGAAGTTGGGCTGGAAGTTGGGATGGAAGTTGGGATGGAAGTTGGGCTAGAAGTTGGGTTGGAAGTTGGGTTGGAACTTGGGATGGAAGTTGGGCTGGAAGTTGGGATGGAAGTTGGGATGGAAGTTGGGCTAGAAGTTGGGTTGGAAGTTGGGTTGGAACTTGGGATGGAAGTTGGGCTGGAAGTTGGGATGGAAGTTGGGATGGAAGTTGGGCTAGAAGTTGGGTTGGAAGTTGGGTTGGAACTTGGGATGGAAGTTGGGCTGGAAGTTGGGATGGAAGTTGGGATGGAAGTTGGGCTAGAAGTTGGGTTGGAAGTTGGGTTGGAACTTGGGATGGAAGTTGGGCTGGAAGTTGGGATGGAAGTTGGGATGGAAGTTGGGCTAGAAGTTGGGTTGGAAGTTGGGTTGGAACTTGGGATGGAAGTTGGGCTGGAAGTTGGGATGGAAGTTGGGATGGAGGTTGAGATGGAAGTTGGGTTGGAAGTTGGGATGGACGTTGGGATGGAAGTTAGGTTGGAAGTTGGGTTGGAGGTTGGGTTGGAAGTTGGGTTGGAAGGTGGGCTGGATGTTGGATTGGAAGTTGGGTTGAAACTTGGGATGGAATCTGGGTTGGAAATTGGGTTGGAGGTTGGGTTGGAAGTTGGGATGGAAGTTGGGATGGAAGTTAGGTTGGAAGTTGGGTTGGAGGTTCGGTTGGAAGTTTGGTTGAAAGTTGGGTTGAAACTTGGGATGGAAGTTGGGATGGAAGTTGGGTTGGAAGTTGGGTTGGAAGTTGGGATGGAAGCTGGGTTGGAAGTTGGGTTGGAAATTGGGTTAGAAGTTGGGTTCGAAATTGGGTTGGAAGTTGGGTTGGAAGTTGGGTTGAAAGTTGGGTTGGAAGCTGGGTTAGAAGCTGGGTTGGAAGTTAGGTTGGAAGTTGGGTTGGAATTTGGGTCGGAAGTTGGGATGGAAGTTGGGTTGGATGTTGGGTTGGAAGTTGGGATGGAAGTTGGGATGGAAGTTGGGCTGGAAGTTGGGTTGGAAGTTGGGTTAAAAGTTGGGTTGGGAGCTGGGTTGGATGCTATGTTGGAAGTTGGGTTGGAAGTTGTGTTGGAAGTTGGGTTGGATGTTGGGTTGGAAGCATGGTTGGAAGGTGGGTCGGAAGCTGGGTTGGAAGTTGGGATGGAAGTTGGGATGAAAGTTGGGCTGGAAGTTAGGTTGGAAATTCGGTTGGAACTTGGGTTGGAAGTTGGGTTGGAAGATGAGTTGGAAGTTGGATTGGAAGTTGGGATGGAAGTTGGGATGGAAGTTGGGTTGGAAGTTGG
>SZWC01025011.1:19447-34375 GCA_023375785.1 Penium margaritaceum | reverse complement strand
TGGCACAACTCTGGCACAACTCTGGCACATCTCTGGCACAACTCTGGCACAACTCTGGTGTTACTCTGGCACAACTCAGACACAACTCTGGCACAACTTTGGCACAACTCTGGCACAGCTCTGGCATAACTCTGGCACAACTCTGGCACAACTCTGGCAAAACTATGGCACAACTCTGGCACAAATCTGGCACTACTGTGGCACAAATCTGGCACAAAACTGGCACAACTCTGGAACAAATCTGGCACAACTCTGGGAAAACTCTTTCATAACTCTGGTACAACTGTGGCACAACTGTGGCACAACTCTGGCACAACTCTGGCACAACTGTGGCGCAACTCTGGCACAACTCTGGCACAACTCTGGCACAACTCTGGCACAACTCCGGCACAACTCTGGTATACCTCTGGCACAATTGTGGAAGAACTCTGGCACTATATGGCACAACTATGGCACAACCCTGGCACAACTCTGGCACAACTTTGGCATAGTTTCAACACAATTCTGGTACAACTCTGGCAAAACTCTGGCACAACTCTGCCACAACTCTTGCACAGCTCTGTGACAAATCTGGCACAGCTTTGGTACAACTCTGGCACAATCCCGGCACAACTCTGGCACACCTCTGGCACAATTGTGGAAGAACTCTGGCACTATATGGCACAACTATGGCACAACCCTGGCACAACTCTGGCACAACTTTGGCATAGTTTCAACACAATTCTGGTACAACTCTGGCAAAACTCTGGCACAACTCTGCCACAACTCTTGCACAGCTCTGTGACAAATCTGGCACAGCTTTGGTAAAACTCTGGCGGAATTTTGGCACAACTCTGGTATAACTCAGGCACAACTGTTGCACACTTGGGGTACAGCTCTGGCACAACTGTGGCACAACTCTGGCACAATATGGCAAGACTATGGCACAACTCTGGCACAACTCTGGCAAAACTCTGGCGCAACTATGGCACAACTGTGGCACATTTCTGGTACAACTCTGGCACAACTTTGGGATCACTGTGGCACAACTCTGGCACAACTCTGGCACAACTCTGGCATAACTCTGGCACAACTCTGGCACAACGTGTTGGTTCTAGTGGGTGTGGAGGCACCCTCAAGGATGCCTAGCTCTTAGTGGTTCTCGCTACCAAGGTTTGGGCAGCCAATAGACACCAATGGTGAAGAGTGTGGAGCACAAGGATCACGGATGTGAGTGGGCAGAACACGTCGCATTCAGTAGATCTGAATTGAAACACATTTCCTTACTTAGCATAGTAATATTACATCGGATCCTTATAGCCTGTGATCTAAACTTTCCAACGCATCCAAGCACACCCAAAACAGAGCAGTAGAATCCCTGCTACGGCCGTCGAAGTAACCCTTGGTGGAGCTGTCCACCAGGCCTTGCACTCTAGGCAACGGGAGGCGCTTTGACGATGACCCGTCGAAGCGCCTTTCCTCGCCTAGAAGTGAAGGAGAAGTTCATTCTGGTCAAGGAGGTCCTTATCGTCACCTCATTCATGCCCCTGGTGCATTTGGATGCCATTAGGAATGAACTCGGATCCCTGGCGGTGGAATATCCCGCCACCCATGGCGGGAACCAGATTCCACACACCCAACACCTGTTTTTCGGGCTAAGCTAACTTTCCTAATTCTCAATCAAATCAAGCGATTCAAAGCTCGATCTTGCATGGAAAAATCCAAGGAATCCAAATCTGAAGTCAGATCAGATGTTTGACCACTCCTCAGTGGTCAAACCAGGGAGTGCACTCAACGGCACTCAGGGCAAGGGGCACACCATGTCAACAATCTCCCCCTTGCACCGCAGCCTTGATGCCTTGTCCTTGGAACCTGTAGCATTTTGAAACCTCACAGCGCAGTCCAAGCTCCATGAGCTCACATCGTGCCTGTCCTTGGGTTTGGCCTTGGTCATGGCATCGGCGAGAATGCGCTTAGTGCCACAATGCACAATAGCCGCATCTCCCTTCGCCACCAAGTCCCGCGCGTAGTGATGCCGGATCTCGATGTGCTTGGTCCTCTTGTGAAGCACCGGGTTCTGGGTCAGGCTGATGGCACTCATGTTGTCAATGTTGAGCACCGTCGGCCTCGGTTGCAGCACGCCGATCTCCTTTAACAGCCGACGCAGCCACACCGCCTCCATTGCGGCTTCATCGAGCGCGATGTACTCCGCTTCGGTGCTGGACAGTACAACACAGTCCTGCTTCCTGCTTGTCCATGAAACTACTACACCGCCAAGTACAAACACATATCCCGACGTTGATTTTCTGTCATCCACATCACCAGCCCAGTCGGCATCCGAGTAGCCGACCAACTCAAGGGAGTCATTACGCGCTCCCCCTCCAAACACGAGCTGCGACTGTTTTGTCGCCTTGAGATAGCGGAGGATCCGCTTCACCGCTTGCCAATGCAACGGCCCGGGGTCAGCAACGAGGCAGCTCACTTGGCCCTCCTTGAAGGCCAGGTCGGGCCGCGTCGCCACCATGGCGTACATGATGCTCCCAACTGCGGACTGATATGGTAAACCTGCCATCTCCTCCTTCTCCTCATCCGTGCTCGGGTCCATGCTCAAGCTCAGCTCACACATGGTGGTCATGGGTGTGCCAATGGGGTTGCACTCCATGTTGTAGCGGCGGAGCACCTCTTGCACGTACTTTGCCTACCCCATCTTGAGCGTGCGTGCCTTGCGGTCCCTCTTGATGGCAACGCCGAGGTAGTACTCGAGCTCACCCATGTCGGTCATTTTGAACCGCTTGAGGTTCACCAACTCCTCCATGTCCGATGACACGAGGATGAGGTCATCCACGTAGAGGACCACGATCTGGTGCAACCCCGGTCACTTCTGCACGTACACGCTGTGATCCGCCTTGCAGCGCTTGAAGCCAAGCTCGGCCATGAAGCCATCCAGTTTGAGGTACCACATGAGTTGCGCTTAAGCCTGCACACCAAAAACCGGGAACCGCGGTCCGGAACCGTGGTTCCGGTTCCCATGAAAGAACCGCGGTCCCAGTTCCTGGNGGGGGGGGGGGGGGGGGGGGGGGGGGGGGGGAAATGCTGGTCGAGCGCCGGTTCACCTCCGCCGGTCAGCAGCAGGCCTATCGGAGTCCAGAAGGGGGACTAGGGTCCGATAACCGGACCTTAGCCCCCCTCCCCACCCACACAAGTGGTGTAACTGCCGCGGTGGTCCCACGGTGACCCATCGCGAGGGTAACAATGGCCATTTCGACCATTCGTCAACGACCCCTCGGGTCGTTCACCCGCCATGTCCATTCAGAGTCCAAGTGCCGGGCAGCCGTCCGGCACTTCGCCGCTCGTGCCTTCTCCTGGCAACACCGGTCCGCGCCCGCAGCTCACTGCCGGGACCCCACAGGTGAACGCTCTCTCCTCAGCACCTCCTGCCGAGACGTCCACACCTCTTTCACCGCCGGATGCACGCAAACGGAAGCCGAGCGTCACGTGGACTGTCTTTTCCTACGTGATCATCAATGGAGAGCCACGGGCATCCTGCAACCTGTGCCCTAACAAGAAGGGGCTCAAGGGTACGTTTGCGATGAACCACGAGTGGCATGTGGAAGCACCTCCGTGTCGCCCACCATGCCAAGTGGAAAGAGCTGAAGCAGATGGAGGCGGCACAAGCTCTCCAGGCTGCTGCTGAGCGGGCCATGACGACGGCAAACTTGGTGGATGGCTCGAACTCCGCCGTGGCACAGTCTGTCGCCGGCGTGGGCATCTGCCATTTTCCAGTTTAGCCATGTTTCTGTTCTGCCATGCTTCTGTTCCGCCATGCTTCTGTTCTGCCATGCTTCTTTTCTGCCATGTTTCTCTTCTTTCATGTTTCTGTTCTGCCATGCTTCTGTTCTGTCATGCCTCTGTTCTGCCATGTTTCTGTTCTGCCATTTTCCAGTTTAGCCATGTTTCTGTTCTGCCATGTTTCTGTTCTGCCATGCTTCTATTCTGCCATGCTTCTGTTCTGCCATGTTTCTCTTCTGCCATGTTTCTGTTCTGCCATGCTTCTGTTCTGCCATGCCTCTGTTCTGCCATGTTTCTGTTCGGCCATTTTCCAGTTTACAAATTTTTCTGTTCTGCCATGCTTCTATTCTGCCATGTTTCTGTTCTGCCATGTTTCTGTTCTGCCATGCTTCTGTTTTGCCATGCTTCTGTTCTGCCATGCTTCTGTTCTGCCATGCTTCTGTCGCCTATGGTGGATCAGGCTTCTGTTAGCCCATGCACATGCTTGAGCAGGTGGAAAAATATGTGAAGAAGCTCACTGTGCGGCACGTCATGGCCACGGCAGTGGACCCAAGATTCTGCTTCCGGTTCTTCGAGCGGGTGCACAAACTCCTGGGAATCAGATCAGCAATGGACCTGGAGGTGAAGGTGACCGAGCAGCTGAAGCCGTACTATGACCGTGTTGTTCAACACCGTGAAGAGGTGGCAGCAGCACAGGCAGAAGCTGCAGCAGCACAGGCAGCAGCTGCAGGAGCAGCAGCAGCAGCAGCTGAAGCAGATAATGGAGAGGAGGAGATCGCTGAGTCCAGTGCAGTAGCTACCGTGCAGCCGAGCTCCAAACCACCCTAGGATGGACTTGCTGCAGCTGCAAAGAAGGGTCGGCCCAGCCGTTCAAGGAAGTCCATGGTTGAGGCCTCTCTCGAGGATCCCATGGATGAGCTGTTTGAGGAGGAGGATCCCACTCCAGTCCAGAAGGAGCCAGAGTCTTTGGAGCTGGAGGTGGAGGAGTGGAAGAATGAACCGAGGCTCGGCCGCAGGACAAACATCCTGCACTACTTCAGAGACAATGCTGTGAAGTTTCCCACTTTCTCTCTGGTTGTGCAGGATATCCTTGCAGTGCCAGCCACAAGCACACCATGCGAACGCATGTTTAGCCTCGGTGGCCGGGTCGTCACAGATTTCAGGCACTCCCTTTCAAACATGACTGTGCAGGATGTGGTGACACTGAAGACTTGGATCAATGATCCTGTGCTGGCTGACTTTCCTGTTGCTCCAGATGGTTCTGTTGTAGTTTAGTTGCAGGAAGTTGAGAACCTGGAGAAGGCAAGGAGGAGGGCGGCAAGGCGCAGGGCCACAAGGAACCTGAAGAACCCAGTAACAGCCACGGAGGGGAGCAGCAGTGAGGAAGACGCAGCGGATCATAAAGAAGAAGAAGACGATGATGACGACGATGAAGACGAAGATGGTTGCGAAGATGGAGGAGACGCAGGCCTTGATGGGATGGGAACGTTCACTCTCGACGACGATGACGTTGTTGAGATGCCTTGAGTAGACGACAGTGCAGATTAGACTCCTTACATTGTGACACTGTCACTTTGTGAAACTGTGACACTGTGACATTGTGACATTGTTCATTGTCATGCAGCAGCAGGGACAGTGGGGTAGGGGGGGGGAGGGGCAGGGTCACCATGACCCTGCCCCTATGAATCTGTTTTTCTCCAAATGGTCAATCTCTGTCCCTGCAGTTGTACCACATGTATTCATAAAGATTTTCAGTTTTAACAACCCTCTCTTGTAACCTCTCTCTCTCTCTCTCTATCTCTCTCTCTCTCTCTCTCTCTCTCTCTCTCTCTCTGTCTCCCCCTCTCCCTCTCCCTCTCTCTATCTCTTTCACAGTCCCACTCTGTTTACATGTGTGACATGTTGTGAAACGAAAAGGCAGCATGCAGTCCCAATGTCAGTGTTCATTATATCGGTGTTGATTCCCTGTTTACACTCACAAGGTAGGAAAGTAGTGCACAAACAGTAAGTAATGTGAACAAGTGTCATCCTTGAAAAAATGTATTTGAAAACTAGGGGGCTCTACAGGTTCCTGCCTCATCTAGGTGGTACCGCGGTTCCCAGGGGAGGAACCGCGGTCTTGCCTATGGAGGAACCGCGGTTCCTAAGAACCGCGGTTCCGGGGTCAGGACTCGCGGTTCCGGTTCCATACCATGGAATGGTATCGAGATTCCGGTTCTCCTTCAAGAACCGCGAATCCGGCATGGTGTGCACCCTTAGTTGCGCTTGCTTCAACTCGTAGAGCGCCTTGCGAAGCCGGCACACCTTCCTCGACGGCGCGTCCACCCCCTCCGGCACCTCCATGTAGACCTCTTTGTCCAGGTCGCCGTTGAGGAATGTGGTTTTTACATTCATTTAGTGGACTTCGTAGTCGCGCGCCGCCGCCACCGAGAGGATGGAGCGAATGGAGGTGAACTTTGCCACCGGTGCGAAGGTCTTGTCGTACTATTCTCCTTTTTGCTGGGCGTACCCCTTCGCGACCAGCCGCACCTTGTACCACTCCACCTTCCCCTCCTTGGTGAGCTTCTTCTTGAAGATCTACTTGGAGCCGATGATTTTTGCGCCATCCGGCCTATCAATCAGCTGCCAGGTACCGTTCTCTTCGTGGGAGGTGAGCTCAGATTTTATGGCTCCCTCCCACTCAGTCCCATCCTTCTGCTGCAATGTCTCCTTGACGGTCTTGGGCTCCTCTTGCGCAAAGAACGCTCGAGCAAACTCAGTCAAGTTGCCCTGCGCGGCATCGTACCATTTTGCCGTCCTCCTTGCGCGTCCGCTTCTCCGGGGCTGCTTCTGTTGAGGCTGCTGCTGCTGCTGCCGCTGCTGCTGTTGCTGGTGCTGCCCCTCTCACAGCGCCACTCGCACCGCTGGCCTGCTCCCCCTCTCTCGGGGACCGTGGAGATGTGGGCTCACTTCCTGCCTCCTCGTTCAGCTCCACTGCTGCCCGCGCTTCAGACTCATCGTCCGACTCGGTTGAATACAAATCAGCCGCTCCAACATCGCCCAAATGGTTCTCGCCGGCTGGAGCCGATGGGACGTTACCCTCTTTTGCGTCCTCCGCCGTCTCCCCCTCGAGGAGTGGCAGCCACTCCCCATGCTTGGAGAGACCCGCGTCCTTGTCCGTCCAACGGCTGTCCTCATCAAACGTGACGTCGTGACTTTTCATGATCTGCTGCCTCCACGGGTCGAAGAGCCGGTACGCCTTGCTCCCGCTCTCGTACCCGATGAAGATGAACCGGCGATTCTGCGGGTCCACCTTGCCTCGCCCCTCTCGTGCGTGCACAATAGTATGTGCAACACAACCAAAAGTACGGAGGTGTGCCACAGTTGGCTTCCTCCCGCTCCACACTTCTTGTGGTGTCTTCCACACCTTGGACTTCGCGTCTTTTAGCGGCTTTTTCGGCGTCAGGTTCATGATGTACGCCGCTGTCCGTGCCGCCTCACCCCAGTATCATTGCGCGAGGCCGGCAATGCTCAACATGGACCGGACCATGTTGAGGATGGTGCGGTTTGCCCTCTCGGTGACGCCGTTCTGCTGCGGAGAGAGTGGTGTAGTTTTCTGCCACGCGATCCCCTCGCTCTTCATCCATGCCGAGCAGCCCTCGTACTCGCCACTGTTGTCACTCCGGAACGCCTTCACCTTCAACTCCGTTTGCCGCTCCACAGCCGCCACAAATTCCTGCATGCATGACAAGACATCGCTCTTCCTCTTGATAATGTAGAGGTAGAGCTTGCGGCTGTGGTCGTCGATGAAGGTGATGAAGTAGCGCACCCCACCAATGGAGGGCTCGAACGGTCCGCACACATCTGTGTGCACCACCTCCAACTTCGTTGATGCACGCGTCCTTTTGCCGTCAAATGGCTGCCGTGTCGCCTTGCCCACCACGCATGGCTCGCACACGGCATTCTTGGCTGCATCCAGGCCCTTGGCCTCAAGACCCCACACCACTTCCTTCTTCGCCATGTCCCTCACAGTTGAGGGAGCGATGTGACATAGGCGACGGTGCCACAGGTCCAGATTTCCTTCATCCTTTGTCACAAGGTTGACGGCGTCAGTCCTTACAGCATCGGCAAGGACCTTGGTGCGAAGAAGATACAAGTCCTCTTCCCTCTTGCCACGCGCAATCACCTCGCCATCCCCCACCTTCCGGATGATGGCCTCCTTCTTGTTGAAGAGTACCTCGAGCCCCTTGTCGGTAAGGCGGCTCACTGACAGCAGGTTTGCCCCAAAGTTGGGCATGTGGAGCACGTCGTAGATAGTGCACGGAATGACTTTCCCGTTCACGACCGACTCGATGCAAACATTGCCTTTGCCCGCGGCCAACTCTGTTTTGCCATTGGCCACCGTCATGCGCCGCTCGGTGGTACCGTAGGTGACGAACGCCGCCCGGTTGCATTGTGTGTAGCGGCCTGATCCGGAGTCGATCACCGTGACTTCCGGATCTGTCAAGTCGGTAGATTCCCTGGCCATCATGGCTTGGGTGTCCTTCTTCCCGCCCTTCCCGCGCTGGTCCGACTTCTTGTTGGGGCAATTGCGTGCATAGTGGCCCTGTTTGCCAAAGTTGTAGCACTCCCCCTTGTTGTCACCTTTCTTGGTGCCCTGCTTGGCACCCTTCCCCTTCTTGCCTCCCCCTCCACCTTGAGGGTGGACGGCATAGGCGGAACTTGATGTTGCCCCGCTCTCTCTCCCACCACGCCACATCCATTCATTGCGGACGTACTCAGCCACCTTCGGGTATTTCAGCTCATCGGCGGACCAGCCGCCTACGACGATGATCATGGGATTCCAACTGTGCGCCAAGGCCAGGAGGAGGATCATGGCTTGCAGCTGAGGATCGACCTTCCATCCGGTGGCTACGCAATCGGCAGTGAGGGACTCAATCTGGTGCAGGATCTCCATGATATCATCGCCTTTGTTGGCTCGGAGGGTGACGAGCCTCTTGAAGACGAAGAGCTACTTAGCAAGGTTGGTGGACTGATAGATGGTGCAGAGTTTCTTCCAGGCCTCCGCGGCCTCCGTGCATCCTTGAATCAGTGTGCGCTGCGGCCCATGTTGCCTTTCCTAAGTCGAAGTCGGTACCCAAGTCGGAAGTCGAAAGTCGGAAGTTGGCAAGTCATATGCTAAGTTGGAAGTCGAATTCCCTCCAATGCTTACTAGGGTCATTTTTCAGCCCAAACGTACATATCTATTTCATTTCAAACCCATTTTTGCACATGTATCATACACACAAGTTGCACTTTTTACACAAAGGCCACATTACTATCATACATTCTCACACTCCTACACACTTGCACTATCTGTGTTGCTTGTTTACATGGACACTTCTCAATGGAACCTGCCTTCTGATGTTAGCATTATGTAGAGAGGCATATCAGCATTCACTTCAAACTGCACAACTAAAGTTGTCCAATACGACATTCAGCCATGTAACATGCCAAGTAATCCAGGAAAGGGATGTGCTATAAAAGTCTGAAACAACACATTCAAAGCATTTTGAAGAGTTTGAAAGTACACAACCAAGAGCTCTACCATCCTAAGCCACACAAATGCAAAGACAAGCAACTGGAAGGCTGAATCCTGTCACATGAGTGCCATGGCTCTACTAGCCACGGCGAGTGCATGCCCTCTTTGGACGGGAGGTAGTAGCCTCAGTAGCAGCAGTAGCACCGTCGAGGGCACATTCCACATCCCGACGCTTATGCACCCCTTTCTTCAGGATGCGTGAGATCTCCTCAATGTCAGGATCAACATCGTCATCATCGTCATCATCGTTTTCCTCCCAGTCGTCATCCTCCTCACCGTCGTCCTTCGGTAGATCCAACCCGGCAATATCGTCATCATCGTCATCGTCGTCGTCGTCATCGTCGTCCTCTTCCTCGTCACTATCACCTGCACCTGCTGGTCCACTTCCTGCACCTGCTGCACTTCCCTCTCCACTTCCTGCACCTGCTGCACGTCTCACTCCATTTCCTGCACCTGCTTCACTTCCCTCTCCACTTCCTGCACCTGCTGCATGTCCCACTCCACTTCCTACACCTGCTGCACTTCCCTCTCCACTTCTTGCACCTGCTGCACGTCCCACTCTACTTCCTACACCTGCTGCACTTCCCACCCCACTTCCTGCACCTGCTGCACTTCCCTCCCCACTTCCTCCACCTACCACACTTCCCTCTGCACTTCTTGCTGCTGCCCCTGCTCCAGTTCCCGATCCACTCCAAACACCTGCTGCTGCCCCAGCTCCACTTCCTGATCCGTTACCGACACCTGCTCCTGTTACAACCGTGAGAGCTGATGCACGTGCAGTCACAGATTCTCCACCCTCTGTATCCTCCTCACCATCCACGACAGCCACAATAGCTGGAACCCAACCTGCATTAGTCTCATCTGCACCAATTTCACCATCTGCCTCGGATCCACTCTCTGCTCCCTCCTCGTCCACCAACCTCTTGATCTCTGAAGTGAGCTTGCGCGGCTTCACCTTCCTGTACATCCGTGTCAGCCTCACGTTCACTCGCATGAGCATCTCCAGTGTGGAGGTGTTCAGCTTGTTCCTCCTAACGGTCTGAATGAGTTCGTGTTTGCTAAACACGCGCTCATTGTCCGAGCTGTTGCAGGGCTGCACTAGAAGCCGCATGGCCAGGTTGCGGAATGCTGGCAGCCGGGTCATGTGGCTTGCATGCGAGCGGAAGGATGCCAGCTCGCCCGCCACCACCTGTACCACAGCTGCCTTTGCCCGCTCCACATCCTTCACACGCACGGGGTCCTCCGTGACAGTCACACGCCCACTTGCAAAAGCGTCCAGCTGGTTCTCAAGCTCAGCCTGCTCATCTGGCACAAGTGCAGAGACAACAGCGTTCCATGCTTCCACAGTTTTCTCATCTGCATCGAAGTTGTTGCCAAAATGCTGCGGGTCAATGCGTCTGGCTGCTGCAAAGACCGGGCAACTCATGTAACTGTCCCAGCGCTCCTTCAGTCACTCCATGACAAACTTGACCCACTGTGGTGCACATGGTGCACGGTGGCGTCCACGTGCCAAGCCCAGTTGGCGGAGCTCCTCGGAGGCATCAAGCAAGGCCTCATAAATGATGCCCGCCAGTGGAGTCCGCCTTGCGCAAGGCAACCAGCAGCGGGGTCATGAGTCGCATGAGCGCCTTCACCTGCACCTAGAAGACATTCATGCGCACAAGGCGCCTCACTTCCTTCTTCTTGGCCTTGAATCCTGCATCTCGGCCGGGCGACATCTTACTCCACTGGTTGCTGGTAACCATCTTCTCCAGTGCCTGGCGCAGAACAAGCTGGTGCTTCAACATGCGGTGGACTGAGCCAAAGCGTGTGGCACAAGCAGGAAGCAACACCTTCCCAGTCTTGGCCTTGAGCCAAGACCGCATCATGTCCTTGTTCCTAAAAGAACGTCACAATATTCTCCACCTTTGAGATAAGAACAGAACCCCAATCTGTCTTGGATATGTCCTTCAACACAAGGTCCAAGCTGTGTGCCACAGAGTTGGTAAAAAACATGTTGGGGTACTTCTCACGGAGGGTCCTGGAGGCTGCTTTGTTGGTTGATGCATTGTCAGTTATAACCATGACAACATGCTCAGCCCCAACGGTGGTCATGGCAAGGTCAATGACTGCAGCCACGTGGTTTGCATCCCGGACAATGCCAGTGGCATCACGTGAAAACAGATGACAAACACCCTCAGCACTGGTAGCCACGGCGGAGTAAATTGGACGAATTTGGATATCACTCCACTCATCGACACCTAGAGTGACACCATAGATGCCCCACCCGTTACGGAGTGGTTGCTCCAACTCTCCCAGCTCCTTGTCAAGGGCAGGCAGCAGCTCTTGGACCACAGTTTCTCGTGATGGAAGCCGGAAGGAGCTGGTGCTGCGGCGAGAAATCTCGATGAGCTCCAGGACAACACGTTCACGGCACCAGCTGATGGGTGAAGCCGACTTTGCCATGACCTTCACCAGTGCTTTCTGGACCTCCTTGTTCACTGCGTTGTCCAAGTGGTCACGCATGCTGGTCTGGCGGCAGTTGTTGAGCGCAGACAAGGAGACAGACGGCCCAGAGCTGAGCAGGCTTGGAGCTGCAGCAGGTCCACTGACAGCCGTGGTAACGTTTGCGGCTGCGGCTTCCGTGGTCTGCTCCCCATCACCACTCACACCAGCTGCTTCCCGTGCCTCCTTCAGCTGCCTTTCTAACACCAGGTCGGCCCACTTCACTGGCTTGTCACGTGTTCCCCAGTACTCACCCTGGCCCTTGTAAAGCTTTGGATCAAAGCCCTCGAAGCCATCAGGCGGAGGAGGGAGTGGCAGGAGACCAAGAAGGGCACGGGCGCTGGCTGGTGCAACTTTGCACTTCTTGATGTTGNTCTCGTGATGGAAGCCGGAAGGAGCTGGTGCTGCGGCGAGAAATCTCGATGAGCTCCAGGACAACACGTTCACGGCACCAGCTGATGGGTGAAGCCGACTTTGCCATGACCTTCACCAGTGCTTTCTGGACCTCCTTGTTCACTGCGTTGTCCAAGTGGTCACGCATGCTGGTCTGGCAGCAGTTGTTGAGCGCAGACAAGGAGACAGAAGGCCCAGAGCTGAGCAGGCTTGGAGCTGCAGCAGGTCCACTGACAGCCGTGGTAACGTTTGCGGCTGCGGCTTCCGTGGTCTGCTCCCCATCACCACTCACACCAGCTGCTTCCCGTGCCTCCTTCAGCTGCCTTTCTAACACCAGGTCGGCCCACTTCACTGGCTTGTCACGTGTTCCCCAGTACTCACCCTGGCCCTTGTAAAGCTTTGGATCAAAGCCCTCGAAGCCATCAGGCGGAGGAGGGAGTGGCAGGAGACCAAGAAGGGCACGGGCGCTGGCTGGTGCAACTTTGCACTTCTTGATGTTGCCAACTGGAGCACCAAAATGGCCACGCATTCGGTCGCTGCCACCCGCGAATGTCGTCCCACAGGCGCCACACCCAAAGCCGGGGTAGCCGCCGGGCGATGGCACGGGCTTGAAGTACCTGGAGAGGGCTTTGACTAGGAGTTCTCCTGACAGAGCTTGAATGGGCTGCACGGTTGAGGCAGAGCTTTGGCTTGCAGCCATGGCAGCGGACCTGGGTCGATACGCCATCGGGCCCACCCAGTCAGGAGAAGGGCAAGGAACGAAGTTGAGACTGCGCCAAGTGGCTCATCAGACCTCGGACTAGGGTGTGAATGACGTGCATGAAGGCGGCACCGGGTCGCCTTTGCATCGATAAGTTGAACCTGGACAATCCTCAACAGCACTTTGACATGTCTTCCACCTGTAGTTAACCTTTGAGGTGTTTTGTATCATGCCATTGGTAGCTTTATGGATCGATCCATATGGAGACCACCGATTGGAGGGAACAATATCCTTGCAAAATACATGCTTGTAGCTGTCAGTCGCGGCCGATCTGTGCATACCGGAAAACCGCACGTGACCGAGGTCTGAGCCAAATTTGAGCCCCGTCCCCAAGCTTTTTTCTTGGTTTTTTTTTCACAGGACAAGTTACCCCACCACAACCTAGGCCTGGATGAAACCCAGGAAGTTGGAGGGAAAATGTCGGAGTTGACGCTAAGTCGACTTTGATTGACTTAGCGACTTCGACTTTGACTCTAAAAGTCGAAAGTCGAAGGCAACATGGGCTGCAGCGGAGCTAGCGCTAACACTAACAATGCAAGCGCCTTCTTGTTGCGCTTCTTGTACTTATCCACTTCCTCCGGCGTCGCGGTATCCGGAGGCGCGGTCTCTTCACCATTGACCAACTCAAGCAGGCCCTTGTCACAGAGGTAGACCTCAAACTGCCACCTCCACAAGGGGAAGCCATTCCCATCAAATTTGGTGACAGCGCCGATGCTCTCTTGCTTGGTCATTGCCATGGCGCGCGGCAGTAGCGTGAAATTTAAAGAGCTAGGGTCCTTCTAGGCACGTGGGCCCATAACCCTTTGTTGGCTCTAGTGGGTAAGGAGGCACCCTCAAGGATGTCTAGCTCTCAGTGGTTCTCGCTACCAAGTTTTGGGCAGCCAATAGATACCAATGGTGAAGAGTGTGGAGCACAAGGATCATGGATGTGAGTGGGCAGAACACGTCGCATTCAGTAGATCTGAATCGAAACAATTCTTTGCTACTTAGCATAGTAAGATTACATCTGATCCTTATAGCCTGTGATCTAAGCTTTCCAACGCATCCAAGCACGCTCAAAACAGAGCAGTAGAGCCCCTGCTACGGCCGTCGAAGTAACCCTTGGTGGAGCCGTCCACCAGGCCTTGCACTCTAGGCAACGGGAGGCGCTTCGACGATGACCCGTCGAAGCGCCTTTCCTTGCCTAGAAGTCAAGGAGAAGTTCATCCTGATCAAGGAGGTCCTTATGGTCACCTCATTCATGCCCTTGGTGCATTTGGAGGCCATAAGGAATGATCTCGGATCCCTGGCGGTGGAATATCCCGCCACCCATGGCGGGTACCAGATTCCACCAAGCCAACACCCGTTTTTCGGGCTAGGCTAACCTTCTGAATACTCAAACAAATCAAGCGATTAGAAGCTCGATCCTGCATGGAACAATCCAAGGAATCCAAATCTAAAGTCAGATTAGATGTTCGATCACTCCTCAGTGGTCAAACCAGGGAGTGCACTCAACGGCACTCATGGCAAGGGGAACACCATGTCAACACAACTCAGGCACAACTCAGGCACAACTCAGGCACAACTCTGGCACAACTCTGGCACAAATCTGGCATAACTCTGGCACAAATCTGGCACAAATCTGGCACAACTCTCGCACAACTCTGGCACAACTCTGGAACTACTCTGGCCCAACTCAAGCACAACTTTGGCACAAATCTGGAACAAATCTGGCAAAACTCTGGCACAACTCTGGCATAACTCTGGCACAACTCTGGGACAACTCTGGCACAATAGTGGCTCAACTCTGGCACAACTATGGCACAACTCTGGCACAACTCTGGCAAAATTCTGGCACAACTGTGGCACTACTCTGGCACAACCATGACACAACTGTGGCAAAACTCTGGCAAGAATCTGGCTGAACTGTGGCACAACTCTGGCATAACTCTGACACAACTCTGGCACAACTCTGGCACAACTC
>SZWC01025011.1:4240-19144 GCA_023375785.1 Penium margaritaceum | reverse complement strand
TCTGGCACAACTCTGGCACAACTCTGGCACAACTCTGGCACAACTCTGGCACTACTCTGGCACAACTCTGGCACAATTCTGGGACAACTCTGGCACAACTTTGGCGCAACTCTGGCACAACTCTAGCACAACTCTTGCACAACTTTCGCACAACGTTGGCACAAGTCTGGCACAAGTCTGGAACAACTCTGGCACAACTCTGGCACAAGTCTGGCACAACTCTGGCACAACCCTGGCACAAATCTGGCACAACTCTAGCACAACTCTGGCACACCTCTGGCACAACTCTGGCACTACGCTGGCACAACTCTAGCACAAATTTGGCACAACTATGGAACAAATCTGGCACAACTCTGGCACAACTCTGGCATAACTGTGGAATAACTCTGGCACAACTTTGGCACAACTCTAGCACAACTCTGGCCCAACTCTGGCATAACTCAGGCATAACTCTGGCACAACTATGGCACAACTCTGGCACAACTCCGAAACAACTCTGGCATAACTCTGGCACAACTCTGGCACAACTCTAGCACAACTCTGGCATAAATCTGGCACAACTCTAGCACAACTCTTGCACAATTCTGGCACAACCCTGGAACAACTCTGGGAAAACTTTGGCACAACTCTGGCACAGCTCTGGCACTACTCTGGCACAACTCTGGCAGTACTTTGGAAGAACTCTGGAACAAATCTGGCACAACTCTGGCACAACTCTGGCATAACTCTGGCACAACTCGGGCACAACTCTGGAACTACTCTGGCCCAACTCTGGCATAACCCTGGCACAACTCTGGTATACCTCTGGCACAACTCTAGCACAACTCTGGCATAGCTCTGGCACAACTCGGGCACAACTCTGGAACTACTCTGGCCCAACTCTGGCATAACCCTGGCACAACTCTGGTATACCTCTGGCACAACTCTAGCACAACTCTGGCATAGCTCTGGCACAACTCGGGCACAACTCTGGAACTACTCTGGCCCAACTCTGGCATAACCCTGGCACAACTCTGGTATACCTCTGGCACAACTCTAGCACAACTCTGGCATAGCTCTGGCACAACTCGGGCACAACTCTGGAACTACTCTGGCCCAACTCTGGCATAACCCTGGCACAACTCTGGTATACCTCTGGCACAACTCTAGCACAACTCTGGCATAGCTCTGGCACAACTCGGGCACAACTCTGGAACTACTCTGGCCCAACTCTGGCATAACCCTGGCACAACTCTGGTATACCTCTGGCACAACTCTAGCACAACTCTGGCATAGCTCTGGCACAACTCGGGCACAACTCTGGAACTACTCTGGCCCAACTCTGGCATAACCCTGGCACAACTCTGGTATACCTCTGGCACAACTCTAGCACAACTCTGGCATAGCTCTGGCACAACTCGGGCACAACTCTGGAACTACTCTGGCCCAACTCTGGCATAACCCTGGCACAACTCTGGTATACCTCTGGCACAACTCTGGTTCAACTCAGGCACAACTCTGACACAACTCTGGCACAACTCTGGCACAACTCTGGCACAACTCTGGCAAACCTCTGGCACAACTCTGGCACAACTCTGGCACAACTCTGGCACAGCTCTGGTATACCTCTGGCACAATTGTGGAAGAAGTCTGGCACAATATGGCACAACTATGGCTCAACCCTGGCACAACTCTGGCACAACTCTGGCATAGTTCCGACACAATTCTGGTACAACTCTGGCACAACTCTGCCTCAACTCTTGCACAACTCTGTGACAAATCTGGCACAACTTCGGTAAAACTCTTGCGGAACTCTGGCAAAACTCTGGTATAACTCAGGCACAACTGTTCCACACTTCGGGCACAACTCTGGCACAACTGTGGCACAACTCTGGCACAATATGGCAAGACTATGGCACAACTCTGGCACAACTCTGGCAGAACTCTGGCACAACTCTGTTACAACTCTGGCACAATTCTTGCACAACTCTAGCACAACGCTGGCACAACTCTGGCACAACTCTGTTACAACTCTGGCACAATTCTTGCACAACTCTAGCACAACGCTGGCACAACTCTGGCACAACTCTGGCACAACTCTTGCACAACTCTGGCACAACTCTGGCATTACTCTGGCACAACTATGGCACAACTATGGCACAACTCTGGCTCACATCTGGCACAACTCTGGCTTAACTATGGCACAATTCTGGCACAACTCTGGCACAACGTTTGCACAACTCTGACACAACACTGGCACAAAACTTGCACAACTCTGGCAAATCTCTGGCACAACTATAGCACAACTCTGGCACAACTTTGGCACAAATCTGGCACAACTCTGGCACAACTATGGCACTTCTCTGGCACAACAATGGCACAACTTTGGCACAATCATGGCACAACTCTGGCACTTCTCTGGCACAACCCTGGCGCAACTCTGCCACAACTCTGGCACAACTCTGGCGCAATTCTGGCCCAACTCCGGCACGAATCTGGCACAACTCTAGCACAACTCTGGCTTAACTCTGGCATAACTCTGGCACAACTCTGGCACAACTCTGGCACAGGTCTGGCACAACTCTGGCATAGCTCTGGCACAACTGTAGCACAACTTTGGCATTTCTCTGGCACAACTCTGGCATAACTCTAGCGCAAATCTGGCACTACTCTGGCACAACTCTGGCACAAATCTGGCACAACTTTGGCACAACTATAGCACTACTCTGGTACAACTTTGACACAACTTTGGCACAACTGTGGGAAAACTCTGGCACATTTGTGGAATAACTCTGGCACAACTCTGGCATAAAACTAGCACAACTCTTGCATTTCTCTGGCACAACTCAAGCACAACTCTAGTACAACTCTGACACATTTTTGGCACAAATCTGGCACAATTCTGGCACAACTTGAGCACAACTATGGCACAACTCTGGCACAACTCTGGCACAACTCTGGCACAACAAGGCACAACTCTGGAACAACTATGGCACATATCCGGCACAACTCTGGCACAACTAAGGCACAACTAAGGCACAACTCTGGCACAACTCTGGCACAACTCTCGCACAACTTTGGCGCAACTCTGGCACAACTCTGGCACTACTCTGGCACAACTCTCGCACAACTTTGGCGCAACTCTGGCACAACTCTGGCACTACTCTGGCACAACTCTCGCACAACTTTGGCGCAACTCTGGCACAACTCTGGCACTACTCTGGCACAACTCTCGCACAACTTTGGCGCAACTCTGGCACAACTCTGGCACTACTCTGGCACAACTCTCGCACAACTTTGGCGCAACTCTGGCACAACTCTGGCACTACTCTGGCACAACTCTCGCACAACTTTGGCGCAACTCTGGCACAACTCTGGCACTACTCTGGCACAACTCTCGCACAACTTTGGCGCAACTCTGGCACAACTCTGGCACTACTCTGGCACAACTCTCGCACAACTTTGGCGCAACTCTGGCACAACTCTGGCACTACTCTGGCACAACTCTCGCACAACTTTGGCGCAACTCTGGCACAACTCTGGCACTACTCTGGCACAACTCTCGCACAACTTTGGCGCAACTCTGGCACAACTCTGGCACTACTCTGGCACAACTCTCGCACAACTTTGGCGCAACTCTGGCACAACTCTGGCACTACTCTGGCACAACTCTCGCACAACTCTGGCACAACTCTGGTATACCTCTGGCACAATTGTGGAAGAACTCTGGCAGAATATGGCACAACTATGGCACAACCCTGGCACAACTCTGGCACAACTCTGGCATAGATTCAACAAAATTCTGGTACAACTCTGGCACAACTCTGGCACAACTCTGCCTCAACTCTTGCACAGCTCTGTGACAAATCTGGCACAACTTTGGTAAAACTCTGGTGGAACTCTGGCACAACTCTGGTATAACTCAGGCACAACTGTTGCACACTTGGGGCACAACTTTGGTACAACTGTGGCAAAACTCTGGCACAATATGGCAAGACTATGGCACAACTCTGGCACAACTCTGGAACAACTCTGGCACAACTCTGGCACAACTCTGGCACAATTCTGGCACAACTCTAACACAACTCTGGCACAAATCTGGCGCAAGTCTGGCCCAACTCTGGTACGAATCTGGCACAACTCTAGCACAACTCTGTCATGACTCTGGCATAACTCTGGCACAACTCTGGCACAACTCTGGCACAAGTCTGGCACAACTGTGGCATAGCTCTGGCACAACTGTAGCACAAATTTGGCATTTCTCTGGCAACACTCTGGCATAATTCTAGCACAAATCTGGCACTACTCTGGCACAACTCTGGCACAAATCTGGCACAACTTTGGCACAAATTTGGCACAACTGTGGGAAAACTCTGGCACAACTCTGGCACACTTCTGGAATAGCTCTGGCACAACACTGGCACAAAACTAGCACAACTCTTGCATTTCTCTGGCACAACTCTAGCACAACTCTAGTACAACTCTGGCACATTTTTGGCATAAATCTGGCACAAATCTGGCACAACGTGAGCACAACTATGGCACAACTCTGGCACAACGCTGGCACAACTCTGGCACAACTCTGGCACAACAAGGCACAACTCTGGAACAACTATGGCACATATCTGGCACAACTCTGGCACAACTTTGGCACATCTAAGGCACAAATCTGGCACAACTCTGGCACAACTCTGGCAAAGCTCTGGCACAACTCTGGCACAACTCTGGCACAACTAAGGCACAACTCTGGCACAACTCTGGCACAACTCTAGCACAACTCTGGCACAACTCTGGCACAACGCTGGCACAACTCTGGAACAACTCTGGCACATCCCTGGCACAACTCTGGCACAACTCTGGCACAACTAAGGCACAACTCTGGCACAACTCTGGCACAACTCTAGCACAACTCTGGCACAACTCTGGCACAACGCTGGCACAACTCTGGAACAACTCTGGCACATCCCTGGCACAACTCTGGCACAACTCTGGCACAACTAAGGCACAACTCTGGCACAACTCTGGCACAACTCTAGCACAACTCTGGCACAACTCTGGCACAACGCTGGCACAACTCTGGAACAACTCTGGCACATCCCTGGCACAACTCTGGCACAACTCTGGCACAACTAAGGCACAACTCTGGCACAACTCTGGCACAACTCTAGCACAACTCTGGCACAACTCTGGCACAACGCTGGCACAACTCTGGAACAACTCTGGCACATCCCTGGCACAACTCTGGCACAACTCTGGCACAACTAAGGCACAACTCTGGCACAACTCTGGCACAACTCTAGCACAACTCTGGCACAACTCTGGCACAACGCTGGCACAACTCTGGAACAACTCTGGCACATCCCTGGCACAACTCTGGCACAACTCTGGCACAACTAAGGCACAACTCTGGCACAACTCTGGCACAACTCTAGCACAACTCTGGCACAACTCTGGCACAACGCTGGCACAACTCTGGAACAACTCTGGCACATCCCTGGCACAACTCTGGCACAACTCTGGCACAACTAAGGCACAACTCTGGCACAACTCTGGCACAACTCTAGCACAACTCTGGCACAACTCTGGCACAACGCTGGCACAACTCTGGAACAACTCTGGCACATCCCTGGCACAACTCTGGCACAACTCTGGCACAACTAAGGCACAACTCTGGCACAACTCTGGCACAACTCTAGCACAACTCTGGCACAACTTTGGCACAACTCTGGCACAACTCTGGCACAACTATGGCACTACTCTGGCACAACAATGGCACAACTCTGGCACAATCCCGGCACAACTCTGGCACTGCCCTGGCACAACCCTGGCACAACTCTGGTACAACTCTGGCACAACTCTGGTACACTCTGGCCCAACTCTGGCACGAATCTTGCACAATTCTAGCACAACTCTGGCATAACTCTGGCATAACTCTGGCACAACTCTGGCACAACTCTGGCACAGGTCTGGCACAACTGTGGCATAGCTCTGGCACAACTGTAGCACAAATTTGGCATTTCTCTGGCACCACTCTGGCATAACTCTAGCACAAATCTGGCACTACTCTGGCACAACTCTGGCACAAATCTGGCACAACTTTGGCACAACTCTAGCACTACTCTGGTACAACTTTGACACAACTTTGGCACAACTGTGGGAAAACTCTGGCACATCTCTGGCACATTTCTGGAATAACTCTGGCAGAACTCTGGCATAAAACTAGCACAACTCTGGCATTTCTTTGGCAAAACTCTCGTACAACTCTAGTACAACTCTGGCACATCTCTGGCACAACTCTGGCACATTTCTGGCACAACTTGAGCACAACTATGGAACAACTCTGGCACAACTCTGGAACAACTCTGGCAGAACATTGGCACAACTCTGGAACAACTATGGCACATGTCTGGCACAAGTCTGGCACAAATTTGGCACAACTATGGCACAACTCTGGAACAACTCTGGCACAACTCTGGCACAACTCTGGCACAACTCTGGCACAACTCTGGTACAACTCTGGCACAGCACTGGCACTACTCTTGCACAACTCTAGCACAACTCTGGCACAACTCTGGCACAACTCAGGCACAACTCTGACACAACTCTGGCACAACTCTGGCACAACCCTGGCACAACTCTGGCACAACTCAGGCACAACTCTGGCACAACTCTGGCACATCTCTGGCATAACTCTGGCACAACTCTGGCACAACTCTGGCAAAACTCTGGCAAAACTCTAGCACAACTCTAGCACAACTCTGGCACAACTCTGGTACAACTCTGGCACAACTCTGGCACAGCTCTGGCACAACTCTGGCATAACTCTGGCACAACCCTGGCACAACTCTGGCACAACTCAGGCACAACTCTGGCACAACTCTGGCACATCTCTGGCATAACTCTGGCACAACTCTGGCACAACTCTGGCAAAACTCTGGCAAAACTCTAGCACAACTCTAGCACAACTCTGGCACAACTCTGGTACAACTCTGGCACAACTCTGGCACAGCTCTGGCACAACTCTGGCATAACTCTGGCACAACCCTGGCACAACTCTGGCACAACTCAGGCACAACTCTGGCACAACTCTGGCACATCTCTGGCATAACTCTGGCACAACTCTGGCACAACTCTGGCAAAACTCTGGCAAAACTCTAGCACAACTCTAGCACAACTCTGGCACAACTCTGGTACAACTCTGGCACAACTCTGGCACAGCTCTGGCACAACTCTGGCATAACTCTGGCACAACCCTGGCACAACTCTGGCACAACTCAGGCACAACTCTGGCACAACTCTGGCACATCTCTGGCATAACTCTGGCACAACTCTGGCACAACTCTGGCAAAACTCTGGCAAAACTCTAGCACAACTCTAGCACAACTCTGGCACAACTCTGGTACAACTCTGGCACAACTCTGGCACAGCTCTGGCACAACTCTGGCATAACTCTGGCACAACCCTGGCACAACTCTGGCACAACTCAGGCACAACTCTGGCACAACTCTGGCACATCTCTGGCATAACTCTGGCACAACTCTGGCACAACTCTGGCAAAACTCTGGCAAAACTCTAGCACAACTCTAGCACAACTCTGGCACAACTCTGGTACAACTCTGGCACAACTCTGGCACAGCTCTGGCACAACTCTGGCATAACTCTGGCACAACCCTGGCACAACTCTGGCACAACTCCGGCACAACTCTGGCACAACTCTGGCACAACTCTCGCACAACTGTGGCACAAGTCTGGCACAACTCTTGCAGAACTCTGCCACAGCTCTGGCACAACTATGAAACAACTCTGGCACAACTCTAGCACAACTCGGGCACAACTCTTGTACAACTCTGGCACAACTCTGGCACAACTCTGGCACAACTCTGGCACAACTCTGGCACAATTCTGGCACAACTTTGGCACAACACTGGCACAACTCTGGCACAACTTTGGGACCACTCTGGTTCAACTCTGGTATAACTCTGGCACAACTCTAGCATAACTCTGGCAGAAATTTGGCACCATTCTGGTACAACTCTGGCACAACTCTGGCACAACTCGGCACAACTTTGGCAAAACTCTGGCACAACACTGGCACAACTCTGCCCAACTCTGGCACAACTCTGGCACAACTGTGGCATAACTATGGCACATCTCTGGCACAACTCTGGCACAACTCTGGCACAACTCTGCCACAACTTTGGCACAACTCTGGCACAACTCTGGCACAACTCTGCCACATCTCTGGTACAACTATCGCACAACTCTGGCACAACTCTTGCACAACTCTGGCACAACTCTGGCACAACTCTGGCACAACTCTGGCACAACTCTGGCACAACTCTAGCACAACTCTGGCACAACTTTAACACAACTGTGGCACAACTCTGGCACACTCTGGCACAACACCGGTACAACTCTGGCACAACTCTGGCACAACTATCGCACAACTTTGACACAACTCTGGCACAACTCTGGCGCAACTCTGGCTCAACTCTGGCACAATTCTGGGACAACTCTTGAACAACTCTGGCACAACACTGGCACAACTCTGGCACTACTCTGGCACAACTCTGGCACAACTCTGGCACAATTCTTGCACAACTCCGGCACAACTCTTGCACACATTACCCACAACTCTGGCACAACTCTGGCATAACTCTGGCAGAACTCTGGCACAACTCTGGCATAACTCTGGCACGACTCTGGCACAACTCTGGCACAACTCTGGCACAATTCTGGCACAACTATGGCACAACCCTGGCACAGCCCTGGCAGAACTCTTGCACAATTCTTGCACAACTCTGGCACAACTCCGGCACAACTCTGGCAGACCTCAGCCACAACTCTGGCACAACTATGGATCAACTCTGGCACAACTCTAGCAAAACTGTGGCACAACTCTTGCACAACTATGGCACAACTATGGAACAACTATGGCAAAACTCTGGCACAACTCTGGCACAACTCTGGCACAATGATGGCACAGCTTTGGCACAACAATTGCACAACTTTGGGACCACACTGGCACAACTCTGGCATGATTCTGGCACAACTCTGGCAAAACTTTGGCACAACTCTGGAACAACTCTGGCACAATTCTGGCACACCTCTGGCACAACTCTAACAGAACCCTGGCAGAACTCTCGCATAACTCTGGCACAACACTGCCACAACTTTGGCACAACTCTGGCACAACTTTGGCACAACGCTGGCACAGCTTCGGCAAAGGATTGGCGCAACTCTGGAACAACTCTGGCACAACTCTGGCACAACTCTGGCACATGTCTGCCACGACTCTGGCACAACTCTGGCACAACTCTGGCACAACTCTGGCACAACTTGGGACCACTCTGGCACAACTCTTGTACAACTCTGGCACAACTCTGGCACAATTCTGGCACAACTCTGGCACAACCCTGGTTCAACTCTGGCACAGCTCTGGCACAGCTCTAGCACAACACTGGCACAACTCTGGCACAACTTTAGCACAACCCCGGCACAACTCTGGCACAAGTCTGGCACGACTCTGGCACAACTCTGGCACAATTCTGGCACAACTCTGGCACAACCCTGGTTCAACTCTGGCACAGCTCTGGCACAGCTCTAGCACAACACTGGCACAACTCTGGCACAACTTTAGCACAACCCCGGCACAACTCTGGCACAAGTCTGGCACGACTCTGGCACAACTCTGGCACAATTCTGGCACAACTCTGGCACAACCCTGGTTCAACTCTGGCACAGCTCTGGCACAGCTCTAGCACAACACTGGCACAACTCTGGCACAACTTTAGCACAACCCCGGCACAACTCTGGCACAAGTCTGGCACGACTCTGGCACAACTCTGGCACAATTCTGGCACAACTCTGGCACAACCCTGGTTCAACTCTGGCACAGCTCTGGCACAGCTCTAGCACAACACTGGCACAACTCTGGCACAACTTTAGCACAACCCCGGCACAACTCTGGCACAAGTCTGGCACGACTCTGGCACAACTCTGGCACAATTCTGGCACAACTCTGGCACAACCCTGGTTCAACTCTGGCACAGCTCTGGCACAGCTCTAGCACAACACTGGCACAACTCTGGCACAACTTTAGCACAACCCCGGCACAACTCTGGCACAAGTCTGGCACGACTCTGGCACAACTCTGGCACAATTCTGGCACAACTCTGGCACAACCCTGGTTCAACTCTGGCACAGCTCTGGCACAGCTCTAGCACAACACTGGCACAACTCTGGCACAACTTTAGCACAACCCCGGCACAACTCTGGCACAAGTCTGGCACGACTCTGGCACAACTCTGGCACAATTCTGGCACAACTCTGGCACAACCCTGGTTCAACTCTGGCACAGCTCTGGCACAGCTCTGGCACAACTCTGGCACAACGTTTGCACGACATTGGCACAACCCTGGCACAGCTATGAAACAACTTTGGCACAAATCTGGCACAACTTTGGGACAACTCTGGCACAACTCTGGTACATCGCTGGCAAAACTCTGGAATAACTCTGGCACAACTCTGGCATAACTCTGGCACGACTCTGGCACAACCCTGGCACAACTCTGCCACATGTCTGGCACAACTCTGGCACAGCTCTGGCACAACTTTGGCACAACTCTGGCACAACTCTGGCACAACTATGGCACAACCTTTTCACACCTCTGGCACAACTCTGGCACAACTCTGGCACAACTATGGAACAATTTTGGCACATCTCTGGCACAACTTTGGGACCACTCTGGCACAGCTCTGGTACAACTCTGGCAAAACTCTGGCATAACTCTGGCACAACTCTGGCACAACCCAGGCAAAACTCAGCCACAACTCTGGCCAACCACTTGTACATCTCTGGCACAACTTTAGCACAACCCCGGCACAACTCTGGCACAACTCTGGGACAACTCTGGCACAACTCTGGCACAACTCTGGCACAAATCTGGCACAACTCTGGAACAACTCTGGCGCATCTCTGGCACAACTCTGGCAAAACTCTGGCATAACTCTGGCACAACTCTGGCACAACTCTGACACAACTCTGGCACATCTCTGGCACAACTCAGGCAGAACTCTGGCACAACTCTGGCACAACTCTGACACAACTCTGGCACATCTCTGGCACAACTCAGGCAGAACTCTGGCACAACTCTGGCACAACTCTGACACAACTCTGGCACATCTCTGGCACAACTCAGGCAGAACTCTGGCACAACTCTGGCACAACTCTGACACAACTCTGGCACATCTCTGGCACAACTCAGGCAGAACTCTGGCACAACTCTGGCACAACTCTGACACAACTCTGGCACATCTCTGGCACAACTCAGGCAGAACTCTGGCACAACTCTGGCACAACTCTGACACAACTCTGGCACATCTCTGGCACAACTCAGGCAGAACTCTGGCACAACTCTGGCACAACTCTGACACAACTCTGGCACATCTCTGGCACAACTCAGGCAGAACTCTGGCACAACTCTGGCACAACTCTGACACAACTCTGGCACATCTCTGGCACAACTCAGGCAGAACTCTGGCACAACTCTGGCACAACTCTGACACAACTCTGGCACATCTCTGGCACAACTCAGGCAGAACTCTGGCACAACTCTGGCACAACTCTGACACAACTCTGGCACATCTCTGGCACAACTCAGGCAGAACTCTGGCACAACTCTGGCACAACTCTGACACAACTCTGGCACATCTCTGGCACAACTCAGGCAGAACTCTGGCACAACTCTGGCACAACTCTGACACAACTCTGGCACATCTCTGGCACAACTCAGGCAGAACTCTGGCACAACTCTGGCACAACTCTGACACAACTCTGGCACATCTCTGGCACAACTCAGGCAGAACTCTGGCACAACTCTGGCACAACTCTGACACAACTCTGGCACATCTCTGGCACAACTCAGGCAGAACTCTGGCACAACTCTGGCACAACTCTGACACAACTCTGGCACATCTCTGGCACAACTCAGGCAGAACTCTGGCACAACTCTGGCACAACTCTGACACAACTCTGGCACATCTCTGGCACAACTCAGGCAGAACTCTGGCACAACTCTGGCACAACTCTGACACAACTCTGGCACATCTCTGGCACAACTCAGGCAGAACTCTGGCACAACTCTGGCACAACTCTGACACAACTCTGGCACATCTCTGGCACAACTCAGGCAGAACTCTGGCACAACTCTGGCACAACTCTGACACAACTCTGGCACATCTCTGGCACAACTCAGGCAGAACTCTGGCACAACTCTGGCACAACTCTGACACAACTCTGGCACATCTCTGGCACAACTCAGGCAGAACTCTGGCACAACTCTGGCACAACTCTGACACAACTCTGGCACATCTCTGGCACAACTCAGGCAGAACTCTGGCACAACTCTGGCACAACTCTGACACAACTCTGGCACATCTCTGGCACAACTCAGGCAGAACTCTGGCACAACTCTGGCACAACTCTGACACAACTCTGGCACATCTCTGGCACAACTCAGGCAGAACTCTGGCACAACTCTGGCACAACTCTGACACAACTCTGGCACATCTCTGGCACAACTCAGGCAGAACTCTGGCACAACTCTGGCACAACTCTGACACAACTCTGGCACATCTCTGGCACAACTCAGGCAGAACTCTGGCACAACTCTGGCACAACTCTGACACAACTCTGGCACATCTCTGGCACAACTCAGGCAGAACTCTGGCACAACTCTGGCACAACTCTGACACAACTCTGGCACATCTCTGGCACAACTCAGGCAGAACTCTGGCACAACTCTGGCACAACTCTGACACAACTCTGGCACATCTCTGGCACAACTCAGGCAGAACTCTGGCACAACTCTGGCACAACTCTGACACAACTCTGGCACATCTCTGGCACAACTCAGGCAGAACTCTGGCACAACTCTGGCACAACTCTGACACAACTCTGGCACATCTCTGGCACAACTCAGGCAGAACTCTGGCACAACTCTGGCACAACTCTGACACAACTCTGGCACATCTCTGGCACAACTCTGGCACAGCTCTGGCACAACTCTGGCACAACTCTGTCACACCTCTGGCACAACTCTGGCACAACTCCGGCACAACTCTGGCACAACTCTGGCACAATTCTGGCACAACTCTGGCACGACTCTGGCACAACTCTGGCACAACTCTGGGCCACCTCTGGAACAGCTGTGGCAGACCTCTGGCACAACTCTGGCACAACTCTGGTACAACTCTGGCACAACTCTAGAACAACTCTGGCACAACTCTGGAACAACTCTTGCACAACTCTGGCACATCTCTGGCATAACTCTGGCACAACTCTGGCACTACTCTGGCACAACTATGATACGACTGTGGCACAACTCTGGCTGACATCTGGCACAACTCTAGCACAACTCTGGCATAACTCTGGCACAACACTGGCACAACTCTGGCACAACTTTGGCACGACTGTGGCACAACTCTGATACAACACTGGCACAACTCCGGCACAACCGTGGCACAACTCTGACACAAGTCTGGCACAAAACTGGCACAACTCTGGCACAACTCTGGCGCAACTCTGGCACAACTCTGCCACAATTCTGGCACAACTTTGGCACAACTCTGGTACAACTCTGGCACAACTCTGGCACAACTCTGGGACTACTCTGGCACAACTCTCACCCATGTTGACTTTGGGAAGTCAAAGTCGATGGTCAAGTCGGAAGTCGAAAGTCGGAAGTCGGCTCCTGATGAGCCAAGTCGGAAGTCAGTTTTCCTCCAACTGGTTAGGAGGCTCATTATGTTGTGCCAAGGACTGCGTCTCAAGTACACTGTAGTAAAGAACATTAGTTACGTGCCTTTCACCACTTAGTTGATATCACATATAACATGTATATGATGTCATAGGAAGCCATTTGTAAACAAAACATTGCTGGATGAGGTGTTTATGCACATCCCAAGTTTGAACATTCATAACTTTCTCCAAACTTAACGGAATTTAGCGATTCAAATTACGTTGGAACCAGCAACTTATGATTTATGATCCACTGCCAATATCTAAGTCGAATTTAAGTCGACTTTGAACGACTCTCCGACTTAGACTTTTACCTCAAAAGTCGGAAGTCGAAGTCAACATGGACTCTCACACAACTCTGGCACAACTTTGGCACAACTCTCACACAACTCTGGCACAACTCTGACACAACTCTGGCACAACTCTGGGATAACTCTGGCACAACTCTGGCACAACTCCAGCACAACTTTGGCACAAGTTTGACACAACTCTGGTGCAACTCTGACACAACTCTGGTAGAACTCTGGCACAACTCTGACACAACTCTGGCAAAACTCTAGCACAACTCTGTCCCAACTCTGGCACAACTCTGGCGCAACTCTGCCACAACTCTAGCACAACTCTGGCACAACTCTTGCACAACTCTAGCACAACTCTAGCACAACTCTGGCACAACTCTGGCACAACTCTGGCACAACTCTGGCACAACTCTTGAACTACTCTGGCACAACTATGGCACAACTGTGGCACAACTCTGACTGACATCTGGAACAACTCTGGCACAACTCTGGCAGAACTCTGATACAACTCTGGCTCAACTCTGGAACAACTCTGGCACAGCTTTGGCACAACTCTGGAACAACTCTGGCAAGACTCTGGCACGACTCTGGCACAACTCTGGCACTACTCTGGCAAAAATCTAGCACAACTCTGGCACAACTCTGGATCAACTCTGGCACAACTCTGGCACAACTCCGGCACAACTTTGGTACAACTCTGACACAACTCTGGCACAACTCGGGCACAACTTTGGCACAACTCTGGCACAACTCTGGCACAACTCTGGCACAATTCTGGCACAACTCTGGCACAACTCTGGCACAACTCTGGCACAACTCTGGCAC
>SZWC01025009.1:21197-32223 GCA_023375785.1 Penium margaritaceum | reverse complement strand
CTCTCCCCGCGCTTGGATGTGTGTAACAATTGGGTGTCTTGCTGGTTTCAACGCCGACGGCACAGCCATGGCGCCTCCTCGAGGGCATGGCGACGTTACTTTTAAGACGGGGCTAATGGTGATGTGTTCAGATCACTCCCCACATCAACGACGCCATGGCCGCCCAACTCAGGTTACTGTTGAAGATTTGCCCCTCTGCATGCCCAAGTGCGGCGCCAGGAGGCGCTGACGAGCCGCCAGAGAGAGGAAAATCCTCGTCGACGGATTTGGCGACTTGAGGATTGCTTGGATCCTAAAATGGAGGATTGCCCCTGAAATTTGACAAGTTGTTGAATCCGTTGCGAGTTGTTTCACCGGAATCGGACTAGTAACGAGGGAGATATGGGCTTCCAAAGTTAGGGTATGTGAGGCGGTTCTGGGAGCCGGCCGCGGTTCGACTTCCGGTGAATAATTGACCGGAGCGAGGAACAAAATGGCATCTGGGGATTTTGCTCCGGAAGGACTGCCGAGGCGTCCGGTGGATGATCCGCCAGATTTCAGGAGTGCAGCTTGTTACTGAGGGACAGCCAAAATCATGGCTCGGAGTCCGAAACTCAGTAGTACAATTTGTTACTCGGGGACTTGGTCAAAATTCCGACTGGAAGTCCGCGAACAGGTTTCGACCCACATCAATCCCCATCACCAAACTCGATGATTAACTCATCGAAACAGACCCCAAAGGCGCAAGGGGCGCCGCCACTACGCATAGGGACATCCGCGCCTCCGGATTGGCATTTTGATGGGTCCTTGATGTGTGAAGGCACCTCGGCGGGCGACGTGGTGCGCGCCGCCGAGTGAGCGGCTGGTTTGGGGTGCTGCGCTTCGACTGACATAGCAGGAGCTACGGTTATCCGAATCGCGCACCGTTTGGTGCGTTGGAGAGATCATGACTAGCCCTACAAATGTTTAGATCATTTCCATGTTAAAAAACTAATGCAAAATCACGTTATTCCCTGCGCCAAAGTGACTGTCTCGCAAATGCCTTCGACTCCCAGAAACATAGCGTGAGGCGACCAGAAAGCTCATGCTTAGACTCGGAACGACCCGCACAAAACACAGCCGTAAGCACAGCAGACCCGTCGGGCCACGTTGGAACTGCCTCCACCCGGAGGCCGTTTCTTGACACGGGGTTATGGTCCCACAACCCTGACCGGTCTGCACATCGCTCACGGCTTTCGCGGCGGACGTTACTGTCGTCGGGGACGACATCGCCGTCAAGCTCTGAGGTCCTAGAGTTCAAGACTGCGCAAATGGCGCAGAAGGAGACGGCGCTCATCCTGAAGTCTGCAGGTGGCCCTGGCTACGGGCTATGGAGGTGGCACTTTGAGCTGCACCTCGCGCATAAGGGGCTGCTGGAGGTCATGAAGGGAACAGAAGTCCTCGACGATGTGACGGCGACGGAAGCGCAGAAGGAGGCCTTCGTAAAGAAGAACACGGAGGCGCTCATGCTGTTGGTGTCCGGGACAGCTGAGTCACAGTGGGGCTACTTCCAGGGCTGCAAGCTGGCAGCCGAAGCTTGGCAAAAACTCTGTGCCATCCATCAATCCAAGTCGCTGGCGAACAAAATCTTTGCAATGAAGCGACTCCTAACAGTGAGAATCGAGGAGGGAGATGATGTCATCACCGCCATGCAGCAGATCGAGTTGCTTGCCTCACAATGCAACGACGTGGGGTGGAAGATCGACACGCAGCTGCAAACGATGGCCCTCCTTATGGCCCTTCCTGATAGTTGGAGCCCTCTCATTACAGTCTTAGGAGGATGGGCAGAGGACAAGCTCACCTATGGCGCTGTCGCAGAGTACATCCGCAACGAGGCGCAGCGACGGAGCTGCGGGAAGTCCTCGTCGTCCTCATTGGCCCTCGTCACCAAAACGCGTGGTGGCGGAAGCGGGGCCAAGGGAGGTGGCGGACATGGCGGCGGTAAGAAGGGCGCCAAGAAGGGTGCGTGCCGTAACTGCGGCAAGGAGGGCCATTGGGCCCGTGAGTGCACCGAGGAGGCAAAGGCTGGCGGCAAGGACGCCAAAGGCAAGAAGGCGCTCTTCAACGACACTCAAACCCACTACCTCAAGAAGGCCAACCGGCAATGCCTTGACTCCGGAGCGGAGGAGTATACCCAGGTCGAGAAGGTTGGGTTCATCAACTACACCAAGTCCAACAAATCCATGGTGGTCGCGAACGACAAGGTCGAGCCGGCGGCTGGCCAAGGAGACGTGGACGTGGAGGTGGTGGTTGGCGGAAAGCGGGTGCAGCGCGTCATCAAGGACGTGCAGCACGTACCCGGCTTGGCTGACATTCTAAGTGTTAGCCGCCTGACTGACAAAGGGTACGAGGTGCTCTTCAGGAGAAGAGGGGTAGTCCTGCGGAAGGACTACCCCTCTTCTCCTGAGGACGGTGGCGGTGAGCCCGTGCTGGAGGCTAAGCGCGAGGGAGGCCTCTACATCGTGGAGACCAAGGTGATCTCTGCGGCGACAGATTCAGCAGACTTGCAGGAACGCACCGTGAACTTGGCCAAAGGAGGGGGAGCTGATCTGGACCTCTGGCACCGACGACTGGGGCATTCCTCACTCGCAGTCGTGAAGGAGATGGCGAAGCGCGAGCTGGTACGTGGCCTCGTCATCGACGGTGCGGAAGAGGCGACACATGCAGCAGTGCACAAAAAGTGCGAGCCTTGCATCTTGGGCAAGGCGCGGCGCAAACCGTTCAACGAGAACGTGAATCGCGCCTCGGACCTGTCGGAGGTCGTGCACAGTGACATGTGCGGACCATTCAAGACAGCGTCAAAGAGCGGCGCGCATTTCTTCGTCAACTTCATTGATGACTACAATAGAAAACTCTTCGTGTACTTCATGAAGCGGAAAGGCGAGGTCCTGGACCGGCTGAAGGAGTATGTCGCCGTGGTGGAGAGGCAGACTGATCGGAAGGTCAGAGCGCTACGCAGTGACAACGACGGAGAGTACATGGGCTGTAGCAGGTGGATGAAGCAGCAGGGCATAAAATGGCAACAAACTATGCCGTATTCGCCTCAGTCAAATGGGGTGGCGGAAGGGGCGAACCAGACACTGCTGAACATGGTACGGACCATGTTGCTGGATGCGGAATTGCCGCGAAGCTTCTGGGCGGAGGCTGTGCGTACGGCAAGCTACACCATCAACCTCACTCCCACAGCAGTGCTGAAGGGGAGGAGCGGCTAGAAGACGCCGCAGAAGGTTTGGAGTGGGCGCAAGCCAAGTGTGGCACACCTGAAAGTGTTCGGGTGCAAGGCACACGCGGTGGTGCAGGCTGCGCAGAGGCATGACAGCAAGCTGGAGCCGCGGGCAAATTCGTATCTCTTCCTTGGCTATGAGAGCGCGCATAAGGCGTACAAGCTCTACGACATGCGCAAGGAGGAGGTAATCCGCAGCCGAGACGTCGAGTTCGACGGGCAGCACAGTTACATCAGCAGCAACCATGCGGGCGTGCTGGACTCCCCAAAGACGGGGGAGTGGTTCCAGCTCCTTGACTACGAGAAGGAGCCAGTGGACGCCGAAGTTGAGGATGCGGCATCAGAGCGCGAAGGTGCACCAGCGGTGGCAGCCGACGCGGAGGACTCTGATGACGATCAAGCTGATGAGGAGATCCACTGGAAGGATCCGGCGGATGACGCACCTAGGGTGCCAAGGCGCGCACTCCCGGCAGAGTGTGCATCGGGCGTCGGTTGAAAATCCACCGGACGTGCCGGTCGTTCGGGCGATGTTTTGCCAAAACGAGAGAGGTCCTCGGGGAGCCGTCCGGTCGATGAATCACCGGAGCGTGCTGAGCCGGAGGGATCGCAGCAGAGTGACGATGCGCCACCAAAACTACCGTGCCGCAGCGGGAGGCAGCAAAAAGCGGGGAAGCGCTTCGACGCAAGCACCGGTCGATGGATTGGCATGACGCGATGCATGCTGGCTACATCAACGGAGCCGACTACTGTGCAAGAGGCGCTTGCACGGCCTGAAGGGGATCAATGGGACGCAGCCATTAAATCGGAGCTGGCGTCCATCACGGAAAATGATACGTGGGAGCTGGTTGACAGGCCGAAAGATGCCAAGGTCATCGGCTCAAAGTGGGTCTTTAAGACCAAGTTCAGAAAGGAGGGTGTGGTTGACAAATACAAGGCGCGGCTGGTGGCAAAGGGTTACGCACAGCGTAAGGGGGAGCACTACGATGAGACGTTTGCTCCCGTCGCCAAGTTCACAAGCATCCGGGCGATCCTTGCGGTGGCGGCCGCGAATGACATGGAGCTCCACCAAATGGACGTAAAGACGGCCTTCCTCAACGGCATCATAGACAAAGCGATCTACATGGAGGTGCCAGAGGGGGTGGAGGCGTCGGAGGGCAAGGTGTGTAAGCTACGGAAGTCCTTGTATGGGCTAAAACCATCGCCCAGATGCTGGTACCAACAGATGGACAGCTTCATGGCACTACTCGGCTTCAAGCGTTGTGAGGAGGATCACAGCGTGTACGTGCGGCGCAACATAAAGCTCCATCAGATCGTTGAACTCTACGTGGACGACCTGATTGTGTGCTCGATGGATTTGCCGAGCCTATAGCAGCTGAAAGAGGAGCTGAGCAACAGATTCCAGATGTCGGACATGGGGGAACTGGAGTACTACCTCGGGGTGAGCATTACGCGGAACCGGAGGGCGCACGCTTGAGCTGGGACAGGCCAAATACGTGGCCGAGGTGCTGAAGCGGTACGGCATGGAGGACTGCAAACCAGTTGGCAGTCCAGTCTCCACGACCTGTGAACTGAGTGCGGCAATGGCGCCGCAAACAAAAGAAGAGCGAGAGGATATGGCAGGGGTGTCCTACCAATCGGCGGTGGGCAGCCTCAAGTACGCCATGGTGGCGACTCGACCAGACTTGGCTTACGGGGTGGGCCAAGTGAGCAGGTACGTGGCCGATCCAAGGCCACTTCACTGGCAGGCGGTCAAGCGCATCCTTCGCTACCTGCAGGCGACGCGGCATGCGCGCTTGAGGTTTGACGGCAAGAGGCGGGCGGACCCCTTGCGTCTGGTCTGCTATACGGACGCAGACTACGCTGGCGATGTAGACAAACGGAAGTCCACATCCGGCTACGTGTTCTTCCTCGCTGGTGCAGCGGTCTCGTGGTGCAGCAGAAAGCAAGATTGCGTTGCCACCTCCACAGTGGAAGCAGAGTACATCGCGCTGGCCGAGGCGGTCAAGGAGGCGGTGTGGCTCCGCAGCTTGCTGGGGGAGCTGGGCGTACCGCAGCAGGAGCCAACAGTGGTGCAAGAGGACAACACCGGCACAATCTCGCTGACCAACAACCCAACGCAGCACAGGAGGACGAAGCACATTGACGTGCGTTACCATTACGCACGGGACATGGTTGAAAAGGGACAGGTGGTGCTGCAGCATTGCAGCACGCACAACATGCTTGCAGATTGCTTGACGAAAGCGTAACGCCTCGACCGGCACGCATTGAGCGTGGCCAGGCTTGGGATGACCAGCTATGATGGGCTGGAGGGCGCAGTGGAAGATGAGTGAGAGCAAGCAGGAGCAGCGGGCATGGCAGGTGCAAGGGGGAGAATGTTGAAGATTTGCCCCTCTGCATGCCCAAGTGCGGCGCCGGGAGGCACCGACGAGCCGCCAGAGAGAGGAAAATCCTTGTCGACGGATCTGGAGACTCGAGGATTGCTCGGATCCTAAAATGAAGGATTTTCCCTCAAATTTGACGAGTTGCTGAATCGGGTGGAAGTTGTTTCACCGGAATCGGACTAGTAACGAGGGAGATATGGGCTTCCAAAGTTGGGATGTGCTCGGCGGTTCTGGGAGCCGGCCGCGGTTCGACTTCCGGTGAATAATTGACCGGAGCGAGAAACAAAATGCCATCTGGGGATTTTGCTCCGGAAGGACTGCCGAGGCGTCCGGTGGATGATCCGCCGGATTTCAGGAGTGCAGTTTGTTACTGAGGGACAGCCAAAATCATGGCTCAGAGTCCAAAACTCAGTAGTACAGTTTGTTACTCGGGGACTTGGTCAAAATTCCGACTGGAAGTCCGCGAACAGGTTTCGACCCACATCAATCCCCATCACCAAACTCGATGATTAACTCATCAAAACAGACCCCAAAGGCGCAAGGGGCGCCGCCACTATGCATAGGGACATCTGCGCCTCCGGAATGGCGTTTTGATGGGTCCTTGATGTGTGAAGGCGCCTCGGCGGGCGACGTGGTGCACGCCGCCGAGTGAGCGGCTGGTTTGGGGTGCTGCGCTTCGACTGACGTAGCGGGAGCTACGGTTATCCGAATCGCGCACGGTTTGGTGCGTTGGAGAGCTCATGACTAGAGCTACAAGTTTTTAGACATGTTCATGTTCAAAAACTAATGCAAAATCGTGTAATACCCTGTGCAAAAGTGACTGTCTCGCAAATGCCTTCGACTCCCAGAAACATAGCGTGAGGCGACCAGAAAGCTCATGCTTAGATTCAGAACGACCCGCACAAAACACAGCCATAAGCACAGAAGACCCGTTGGGCCACGTTGGAACTGCCTCCACCCGGGGGCCGTTTTCTGACAGTTACTACAATAGCGCGCGCCTCGGCCAAACGCCCCAGCGGGACTGAATGCTAGCGGTTTTCCCGCCTATGTAACTGTTCACCACGTCGTTGCTACTTTGAACTTCATGCTCCCGGAGGGCTGAGATCCTCAGCTGTTTGGAAGCAGGAGGGCGAGGAGGAGGAAGAGGACGAGGGAGAGGAGGAAGAGGAGAAGGAGGAGGGCATGATGAGGAAGGGGAGGGGGAGGAGGAGGAGGAGGAGGAGGAGGAGGAGGATGAGGATGAGGAGGAGGAGGAGGAGGAGCAGGAGAAGAAGGTGGTGGTGGAGGAAGAGGTAGTTGTGAGGAGCATATGCTGGGTTGTTTGAAAAGCTCTTCTCTGTCACACGGTTCGACTCACACTTTTCATGATCTCTTGTATCAGCCACCAGACATTCATGATTGCCTCCCAACCCCCATTGAAACACTGCTCAGCTAGCATCAGCTCTCCTCTCCCTGCTCTCATCATAGTGTCTCATCTCTCCCCCTGTGCAACGTTTACAGGGCCACCGTGCTGCTGTGGACATACTCCCTCCCCCCCTTCTCACGTCATCCACTTTTCTGTCATTTTCTCTCACGCCGTGTATGTTCGCGACCCTGCCAACGACCTCCCCACGAAAGCAGCACCCAGCTCTTGGTCGGGTAGATTGCAGGCATCTCGTGGCATCGGGAGTAGAAAACTTGAGAAGAATGAAGGAGGTTGTCGTCGGTAGCGAGGTCACATTGGAGAGAGGAAATATTTTTCAGAACGGCAAACTAGTTTCGGCTCGGGTGAGCCTTCATCAGTGCCGGATGTTCTAACAAACAAAATCTCGTAACCATATGTAGTGACAAAGCGACGACAGATTCCTAGAGAGAAACGCACAATGCGCAACTTTGAGCAGCAGAGTGAGACCTGGAGGCTGTCGCGGTGGAGTGACTAGAGCTCGCTTGCGGGTCTTGAACTGGAGCTGGTAAGTTTTCACGCACAAGAATATTTTTCAGCTCTTAGGGCAGCCGCCAAGCCAGAGTAGTACGAGAGTTGAACACGGCAGGATGGATATTTCTTAGACGTTCTGAAAAACGTCTAAGAAGTCCCCCCAAGTGTAGAGACTCAGTCCCTGGTGTGAACAGAGACTTCAGCACGACGGGTTTGCCATTTCTCTCGATCTGATGCTTGGTTTTGTGCTTGATTATGTGCAGGAGCTTTTCTCTTCCTTGGTACTTCTAGTCTTGAAAGATGCTGGAGAGAAATTGAGGCGGATAGCCTCTCGCGCGGAGCCGTTGATAGAAGGAATGCTTCAGTTTGGAGAAGTCTTTGAAGGAAGAACATTGGAGTAGATATCTTCGGAGCTCAGACCTGATGAAGGATCTCTTGCAGGCAGATGGGTGGTAGCTCCGAAAGGGAAGATAAAGATAGAGGTTCATGGGCTTTTGGTATGTTGCTGTGTCCAGCAGCCCAGACCTGTGAAACTCATCTCCTTTGAAAATCCGTAGGTCTAAGAGGGCAACTTCTGTCTCTGAGATCACAGTCTTGATGCGGATGTTCTCGTCAAGTGTGTTGAGGATGTCAAGAAACATCTCAAGTTCTTCTCTTGAGCCATCCCAGATGATAAAACCGTCGTCGATGAATCTTCGATGGAGAGTGGGGAGGCTTGAAGCTTTCCGGGCAAGTAGCCGATCCAAGAAACTCATGAATAGGACAGCAAAGCAGACTGCTGATGGGGTTCCCATCGCCGTTCCTTTTACTTGCTGCCAAGTCTGCTCTTGAAATTCGACAAAATTGTTGGTCATGACCCACTGTAGAAGTTGAGAGACAAGTGGTCCTGGAGGATGTCCAGCTTGCCTAAGCATCACTTCAATGAAGTGGAATGCTTGGTCTAGTGGAATACTAGGATACGAATATCAACATCATATGTGGCCAAGAGACAATCAGGACCAAGGGGGAGGGAGTCAAATTCTAAATGGAGAGAATTGCTATCCTTGAGGTATGTGGGCTGTTCTGTGACAAGCTGGCGAAGATGCCAGTCAAGCCACTTAGAGACATTATGGGTAACCCATGAGTGACTAGTAGCAATGGGCCACCCTACCACTGGATTCTTATGCACTTTAAGGATCACATAGAAAGGACAAGGTGAGAACCCGTGTGTGGGCTCTCGGAAAAAGAAATTCCAAATGTGAGAGGCAAGAAGATTACCACCAGAGAACCTCTGGAGGATTTGGGAGAGAGCAGCAAGTGTCCTTTTGGGGTTGGCCTGTCGGGGAACATAGGTGGATGCGTCGCTGAGGTGTCGAAGACATTCTGCGATGTAGTCACTTCTGTTCTGGACGGTGATCCCTAAGTTCTTGTCTGCCGCCTTGATCACTATGGAGTGATCAGACTTCAGTTGCTTCACAGTGGAAAGAAGTAGCCCGAGTTGTTGTCGGGAGTTGACAAGTGGAGTTGAAAAAGTCTCTTTCAAATCTGCTTCAAGAGTTGAAATAGCGAATTCAACATCCGGATAGGCTTTAGGAGGTTGCCATGAGGCGTTTGGAACTCAAAAGTAGTCTCTGTTCATAGGGGGCTCGTCTTTGAAGTGAACCGCAAGGCGGACTTGCCGCGCTAGATCATCAAAGCTTGCTTGAACAATGCCATAAGAAAACAAACTAGGCTTGAAAACAAAGTTAAGTCCAAGTCCAAGGGTCTGACGTTCGTTGGAATTGAAGATCTTGGAACTCAAGTTGTGGATGCCCAGATTTGAAATTCGTGACATGACTTGAGACAGGGTCCGTGAGCAAAACAACCTCATGGAGAGGAAAGAGACAGGGTTCAGGCCTGAACTTTGCCCTTGCCCTTGTCTGGGCCGGTGGCGCCATTTTNTGGAGCAGTCTTACCCTTGTTCTTCTGGCCAGACTTGGAGTTGGCTGGTTTCTTCTTGTTGTTGGGGCTCTTGCGCTGAGACTTCTGCTGCGGCGGTGGCTTCTGCCGGGGCTTCGGCTTCTGCTGTGGCTTAGTCTGGTGGTGCATGGGTCCCTTGCCAAGGAGTATTGAAGAAGAGTTGGCAGAAGAGCTGGTGGACTTGGAGAGTTCGCGCTTGATCTCAGTTTTGAGCTCAGATTTCAGAGTAGCTTTGGCGGAGTGAAATAGTTCGCCAATGGTAGCTTCAGGTTCCATGTCGGCTTCCTTCATTTTGGATGCTTCTTGGTTCTTGAGCTTCTGTGCAGTCTTGGCTTTAAGGAGAGCGAGCTTCTCAGCAGCTGCGCGAAAAATGAGCTTGACTTTGAGGTCGTACTCTTCCAGGATTTTCTGGGTCCATGAGGAGAACACGTCCATGACGAAGTTATCAAAAAATCCTGTAAGAGAAGAGTTCTTGAGCTCATTGGCGTGCTGTTGGAGTTCCAGCTGGAGTTCAGCACGGCGACAGGTGATGTCGGCCTTGATCTCGTTGCGTAGGTCTTCTTTGAAAGAGATCATGTTGTCATGTTGGCTTGCGAGGTACTTCTTGTGATGTTCAGCAAAAACGGCGTCAGCTGCAGCTTGGCGATGAGGACGTTTGGGGCAAACGAACTGAGGAGACTTGAGACGAATGGAATGGGAAACCAGTTCCTTGGTCTTGAGGTCCAAAAGCTTAGCCACGTCGTCGTCCACTTCAACCAGATCTGCAGCGAGGTTCTTGATGTCCAGAAGTGCCTTGCGACCTGCAACGCGATAGGGTTCCGGTGCTTCCGGAGAGATGGAAAGCAGGTTAGCGGTGCTTGCGGAGACTTTCTGCTGACGCAGTTGAAGGGTCCTTGCGATGGCTTCGTGAGTCCGGGAGGAGCCGGGGGCTTCCAGCTGGTCGCAGAGTTCTTCGTCGGGGATTCCTTCGAATGAGTTGGGCACCACCATATCGTGGTCAGAATCTGCAGGTTCAACAGGGTTAACAGGGTTGACCTGCATTCTGGCACGCTTTCCACGTTCAGCTTGAGCTTCAGAAAGAGTAATCAGGTTCCTGGCCAGCGAGGCGGAGTTGTCAACAGTAGAGTAGACTGCAGGCATCTCGTGGCAGCGGGAGTAGAAAACTTGAAAAGAATGAAGGAGGTTGTCGTCGGTAGCGAAGTCACAATGGAGAGAGAAAATTCTTTTCAGAACGGCAAACTAGTTTCGGCTCATGTGAGCCTTCATCAGTGCCGGATGTTCTAACAAACAAAATCTCGTAACCATATGTAGTGACAAAGCGACGGCAGATTCCTAGAGAGAAACGCGCAACGCGCTGGTTTGAGCAGCAGAATGAGACCTGGAGGCTGTCGCGGTGGAGCGACTAGAGCTCGCTTGCGGGTCTTGAACTGGAGCTGGTAACTTTGCACGCACAAGAATATTCTCCAGCTTTTGGGGCAGCCGCCAAGCCAGAGTAGTACGAGAGTTGAACACGGCAGGATGGATATTTCTTAGACGTTTTGAAAAACGTCT
>SZWC01025009.1:0-18749 GCA_023375785.1 Penium margaritaceum | reverse complement strand
TTGAGGCCAAAACTATTGCCTCAATCTCTGACCAGTTTTCTGCCATCCTTGGAACCAGTTGCCTCCACAGTTTCAGTCTCTCCAAAAACAGTTGGTGGTGTGAAACAGCCACTGTTATGGACCCTCCAGGGTGCACACTCACCCTCAGGCCAACAAAGGGTTATGGGCCCACGCCTCTAAGGGGTTCAAAGCCAGCTTGATTTCACGCTTCCAACAGCAAGACATGGCAACCAGCGAGCAAGAGAGCAGCCGCGCTGTCCTTAAGTTTGATGGGACAGGATTCGCCTTGTGGAGGTGGCAGTTTGAGGTCTTCCTCGACAACAAGGGACTGCTTGAGCTTGTAAAAGGTGATGAGACGGCTCCGCCGAAGACTGCAATGGCTGAGGTGAAGGAGGCATACAAGAAGAGCAGCAAAAAGGTGTTGGCGCTCCTTGTGTCCGCGTTATGCCCACCACAACTTGGGCACATCCAAGGATGCACCCTGGCTGCGGACGCATGGTCAAAACTCTGCTCCATCTACCAGTCAAGCAACCTTGCTAATCAGCTTTTCATCTTCAAACGACTCGTCACCCTCCGAGCCAACGAAGGCGACAACATCATGGAGATCATGCAGTAGATTGAGTCCCTCGCAGCAGAGTGCGTGGCCACGGGTTGGGAGGTCGACTCTCAGTTGCAAGCTATGATCCTCCTTCCGGCCTTGCCAGACAGTTGGAGTCCCATGATCACAGTCCTTGGTGGCTCGCCTTCCGACGAGCTGAAGTACCCCAAGGTTGCTGAGTACGTACGCGATGAGTGGATGCGACGTGGCGGTCGAGAGAGTGCAACGGCATCAAGTTCAGCTTATACGGTTCATCCTCAAAGTGGAGGCCGAGGCGACAAGTGGAAGGGTGCCAAACAGGGCACTAAGAAGGGTGACAAGAAGGGGAAGTGCTTCAACTGCGGCAAGGAGGGCCACTACGCGCGCAACTGTCCTAAGAAGAAAACAGATCGGTCGTAGCGGGGCGGGAAGAAAGATGAGCACGCCCTTATGGCGTACAACTCCACCAACTTGAAGGATCCGGGAGTTGTCGTCATCGACTCCGGATCAGGCCGCCACACGCAATGCAACAGGGCGGCATTTGTCACCTACGGCGCCTCGGAGAGACGCATGACGGTGGCCAATGGAAAAACAGAGGTGGCCGCCGGTGAGGGTAACGTCCGCATTGAGTCAATTGTGGATGGAAAACCTGTCACGAGCACAATCTACGATGTGCTGCATATGCCTAACTTTGGGGCAAACCTGCTCTCCGTCAGCCGCCTTACCGACAAGGGACTTGAGGTGCTCTTCACAAAGAAGGAGGCCGTCATCCGCAAAGAGGGCAAAGGTGAGGTGATTGCGCGTGCCAAGAGGGAGGACGACTTGTACCTGCTACGCGCAAAGATCCTCAGCAGCCGGGTGTGGTCCAACGCCGCCAACCTAGCAACGAAGGATGGAGGAGACCTGGACTGGACCTATGGCACCGCCGACTCTACCACATTTCTCCATCAACAGTGAAAGAGATGGCTAAGAGGGAAGTAGTGCGGGGTCTCCAAATCAGCGGCCTTGATGGAACCAAAGAGACCGTGTGTGAGCCATGCATCATTGGCAAATCAACTCGGCAGCCGTTTGTCGCCAAGGGGACGCGTGCATCGGCAAAACTAGCCGTGGTACACACAGATGTGTGTGGACCGCTTGAGAGCTCCATCGGCGGAGCTCGCTACTTCCTCACCTTCATCGATGACCACAGCCGGAAACTCTACCTCTACCCAATGAAGCGGAAGAGTGAGGTCATTGCGTGCATGCAAGAGTTTGTGGCTGATGTGGAGCGGCAAACAGAGTTGAAGGTGAAGGCGTTCCGGAGTGACAACGGCGGTGAATATGCGGGGTGCCTTGGGTGGATGAAGAGCAAGGGGATTGAGTGGCAGAAAACAACTCCACACTCCCCACAACAGAATGGCGTCGCAGAGAGAGCGAATCGCACAATCCTTAACATGGTGCGATCCATGTTGAGCGACGCCGGCCTTACACAACGGTATTGGGCGGAGGCGGCAAGGACAGCAGCGTACATCATGAATCTCATGCCGACCAAGCCGCTGAAGGACAAGGAGAGCAATGCGTGGAAGACGCCACAAGAAGTCTGGAGTGGGAGGAAGCCGGCGGTGGGTCACCTCCGCACGTTTGGTTGTGTTGCACATGCAATGGTGCAGGCATGTGAGGGACGGAGCAGGCTGGACCCGCGTACCCGTCGGTGTATTTTCCTTGGATATGAGAGCGGAAGCAAGGCGTATCGGCTCTTTGACCCAAGGAGGCAGCAGATTGTGCGGAGTCGCGACGTCACGTTCGACGAGAAAAGCCGTTGGACAGACAAGGAGGCAAGTCTCTCCAAGAGGGGGGAGTGGATGCCACTCCTTGAGGGGGAGACGCCGGAGGACGTGAATGAGGGTGACGTCCTCGCAGCAGCACCAGCCGGAGATGATCGCCCGAGGGATGGGCGAACAGCACAATTTGTTCCGGCCAGATCGGATGAGGAATCCGAAGCACCGGAGATGGACGTGGAGGCGGGGAGTCGACCGATGTCTCCAAGGTCTCCAAGAGAGGGGGAGCAGGCGCTTGGAGAGAATGGCGCCGAAAGGGGACAGCAACAAGAACAACCGCCTCAACAGCCCCGCACGAGCAGCCGTGTGCAAAGAAGGACGAAACGATATGGTGCCGACAAGGGCATTTGGACTGGGTTCGCGCAAGAGGAGCCTCCAGGAGGCACTGCACAAGAAGGATGGGGCTGAGTGGGAGGGAGCAATAAAATGTAAGCTCGCCTCCCATGAGGAGAAATTCTCCTCAGTTGTAGGTTGAGCATGGACAACTGCCATGGGTGATGCGCAAGGGGGAGATTGTTGCAGTAATGCTCCTCACCATGACAGGAGTGACTCCAAAAAAGAACACCAAAAAGACAAGCCAAGGTGGCTTAGTGGTTAATGGTGTTCACCTATATAGGCAGGGGCCCGGGTTCAAGTCCCACGAGATGAAATTCTGCCCTGCCTCAAGGGAGGTGGAAAATAGATGCCAGGAAGCTAGCTCAACCTCTAGAGTTCCTCTTTAAGCTTCTAGAAGGTCAGGTGAGGGTCCAGGAAGGTGGCACACCTTCTAGAAGGGGTGACTTGTCCTACAAGGCATCTAGAGGTGTCTTGGTCTTCTGGACACCTTCCCTCCTACTAGAAGCAAGCTGAGGAATCTAGGAAGGGGCAGAANCTTCTAGAGGAGGGAAGGGATGCCTTCCTAGGTGGGAAAAGGACAGCCTACCAAGGAGCACTCTAGAAGCCATAGAATCTGCTAGGAAGCTCCAAATCTGGCATGCTTTGGTGTTCTGGAAAGCTTAGATCAGTGGCTATAAAATGCCACTTCTTGTGAGCCTTGATCAAGTGTTCATTCCCAGTCATTTGAGGCCAAAACTATTGCCTCAATCTCTGACCAGTTTTCTGCCATCCTTGGAACCAGTTGCCTCCACAGTTTCAGTCTCTCCAAAAACAGTTGGTGGTGTGAAACAGCCACTGTTATGGACCCTCCAGGGTGCACACTCACCCTCAGGCCAACACTCTTTGCTACTATTCTTCTAGATGATTGTGACCACACGACTGCGTTCGCAACGTTGGTATTATGGTATGGTCCAGTTTGAGGGCAAAACGGACGACGCCCGGGTTTTGGGCTGTCGGGCGTATGGCAGGGCTCACCGAGAAAACCCTGCTTGCCAGAAAATAGGTCCACAGCTATTTTCTGATTGGCTGGTTGGTTGAGTAACAACTTCTACACTAGTGGGGGGGGCCTAGAACTTGGAGGACTCTCCCATTGTTGTTTATTCTTCATTCCTAATCAGTTACTATCAGTTTTGAGCTGCTTTCTCGAGCTAACTCTGGCACACGCGTTTCTGAGTAACAAACCCAGAGCTTCCAGACTTAGACTCTAGAGCAGCAGACTGAGGGGGCAGCTGACTTCAGCAACGAGCGTGGAAGCCCACACGCTGCATCAACAACACTGCTACCCCAACCTACTACATAGACTTTCCTTTTTGGTAACAGAGCCAGAGCGTAGCAACAGCAGCAGAAGAATGGCAAACACGTGCCAGACAACGCCGGCGGACCCCCATACGCGCCAGTGTAAGGGAAATGCTACCGGATTTTTTCCCACAGCATTGACCCTCCTGGTGGCGGCGTCAGATTTTTTCAACGGCTAGTGGGCCAGGGGAAATGCTGCCAAAAGCTTCTCAGCAGCACTGACCCCCATGCGTGACACGAGGAGGTGAGCGACAGGCGGCGTTTGATGTCTGTGGGCGACAACGCAAGCGGCAACGTCACCCAGGTGCAGTGACTGGTACCACCAGTAGTAGCAAGCAGAAGCAACAGCTCGCAACAGCCCGCAGCAGCATCAGCTCGCAGCACTAGGAGCAGTAGCGTGCAGCAGCAGCAGTAACACGCAGCAGCAGCAGCAACAACAGCAGCAGCAGCAGCGCGCAGCAGCAGCTCGCAGTAGTAGCCCGCAGCGGCAGTAGACAGCAGCCGCAACACGCATCAGCTGCAGTAGCCAGCTGTAGTAGCGTGCTGCAGTAGCAGCGGGCTACAGCAGCTGTTGCAACGCGCTACAACAGCGGCCAGCTGCAGCAGTAGTAGCAGCAAGCAGCAGCTGGCAACTGCCAGCCACGGCTGCTGCTGCTCGCTGCTCGCAGCGAGCAAGCAGCCAGCAGTAGCCCGCTACTACCAGCGAGCAACAGCTCGCTGCTGCCAGGCGAGCAACAGCCCGCTGCTCGCAGTAGACAGCGGGCTGCTGCCCGCTGTGACCAGGAAAAAAGAAAAAAAAGGCAACAAAAAAATCCCCCACCCCCGTAGCTTGTTGTAGCAGCCCGTATCTACAGCATGCAGCAATTGCTCACTGTAGCGCTCAGCAGCAGCAGCGAGCTGTAGTAGCCACAACAGTTGTTGTAGCTCGCAGCAACAGCTGCTGCAGCTGCAACTCCAACAACAACAACAATAGCAGCAACAACTGCAGCAACCGTAGCAGCAGCAGCAGCTGTAAACAGTAGCAGCAACAACAGCACTAGCAACAGCAACAGCTAGAGCAGTAGCAGCACCAGCAGTAGTAACAGTAGCAGCAGCAGCAAGCAGCAGTAGTAGCAGCAGCAGCAACAACAGTAGCAGCGGCTGCAACAGCATCAGCACCAACAGTAGCAGCGGCGGCCCCAATATCCGCCGCTGCTGACATCAGCACCCCATTGCTGACGTCACTACTGACGTCACTACCGACGTCATCAACAAAAAAAAAAGAAGAGGGAGTAAAGGGGAAAGGGGGAAGGCCAAAGGGGTGGGTAGACTCCCCACTGCCCTAATCTCTTGCTAGCATCAGCAAGACAAAGACAAAAAAAAACTAGGGACAGTAAGACATGGCTGGTACTCCCGGCAAGGAGGGGTCCTCCTCTGGTGGGGGGACCCCTACCCCTCCTTTCTTGCAACGATTGCTACAACAACAGTAGCAGCAGTAGCACCCGTTGCCGCTGCAGCAGCAGCAGCAGCTGTCGCCGCAGCAGGAGCAACACCTGCCGCCACCGCAGCAGCACCAGCAGCCGCCGCCGCCATGGCAACAGCAGCTACCGCCGCCGTACCAGCAACAGCCAAATCAGCAGCAACATCAGCCGCCGCAGCCTTTGTAGCAGCAGCCACCGCCATTGCAGCAGCAACAGCCGACGCCTCTACAGCAGCAGCCACCGCCGCTGCAGCAACAGCCGCCGCCCATACAACAATAGCCACCGCCGCTGCAGCAGCAGCAGCCGCCGCCCCTACAGCAGCAAGAGCAGCAACAGCAGCCCACTGGTAACGTTTGCGGCAGCCCTGATCCACTTGCTGCTCTTTAGCAACACCTCGCCGCCTTCACATAGTAGCTTGCAGCGCTACAGCCAGTCGCCTCCCAAACCGCCACCAGCGGGCTGCCGTCGTTCATCCCTCCAGGGCACGCTAGCCCTGCTGTGTCCGTCGCCACGTACTACCTAGCATAGCAGCAGACTCAGCGCCAACGGCAGATAGTGACCTCTGTCCTTGGCCCCACTCTGGGTGCCGGCCGTAGGCAGAAGGACTTTGAGACACCGCCGCCACCGCTTCAGGCCGGCGAGCAGTTCCGGAGCTAGGAGCTCATCTTCTGGATCTGGGCGCAGGGTGAGGGTCTGTGGGCCTACTACACCCTCCCTTACGACTCCACCTAGGTCGATCAGTTATATGACGTTGGTCGCGCCGTCCACACCCTTATACCAGGCGCCCCCCAGCTTCCCGCCTTGCCCTGGAGCCCTTCCTTGGCAACTTCACCGCTGGTGACATCCCAGACCCTGCAGCCACATGGCACGTCCTCACCCGACCCCATCGCCTATCTAGCGACGCTGAGATCAGCCGTCTGCTCTGGGAGTTCAACTCCCTGCACATGGGGAGACCGAGACGGTCACTGCCTACTGGCAGCGGGCGGAGGACATCCTCCGTCGACTCGGCAAATCTGCTCTTCCCCCTCTCTCCGTGCTCCTCACCATCAAGCGCGGCGCCACCAGCGCATACGCGGACGTCTTCGTCCACTACCCTCAAGACGTACTCTCCACCATGGAGGCCCGGGGCACTCTCATGCCCTGGGCATATGAGCTCTTCCTACGCATTGAGGAAGCTTGCCAGGATTCCCAGCTCCATCGTGCGGAGGCCCTTGCATCCCCTGCGGTCGCTGCCCGTGCCGTTACCTCCATGGCCGTTGCCTCCCCCGTCGCAGCTGTTGAAATAGTATGCACCTTGTCCACGGCCTAGCTGGCTACCTACACATATTGACAAGGCATGCACTTCTCTATGGAGTACGTCCCCTTGGTTCTAAGGCATGCTTCCAAGACCAACTAGCGCGTGGTCTTGCAGGGCGCACAGGTACAACAGGGACACGACCATCGGATGGCTCCATCTGCTCCATCGGCTCCATCGGCTTCTTCAGGTATGGTGCGCGCACGTGGCGGACTAGAGGATGAGGAATCGCTCTGTCCATGTTGGACAAGACCCTCGAGCCCCAACGGGATTAAGCTCTACCCCTTTTTAGAAGGTGGTACGACCCCGAGTCCGTTCTCTCACGACGGCACCATCGCCTTAGGCGATCATCGGCNGAACCAACTGCACCTTTGACAACGGTCGCAGTCAGCAGTCTCATCAGCCTCATCGGCCTCAACGAAGCAGAGTATCAGCGAAGCAGAAAAGACGAGCAACCGCAAGAAATGGCGGATCCGACTCCAGCCCGCCTTGAGGCGGGTATGTCCAAATTCACGGGAACAGGTTTTCCCTTGTGGAAATGGCAGTTTGAGATTGTCATGAACGTGCGTGGCTACCTCGACATCCTAAAAGGGACCGAGATAGCACGAGCCGATGCGACCGTGATGACGCATGCGGCTGACCTTGCAGCATGGACGATGAAGAACAACATGGCTCTCGCCATTCTTGTGACGTCCATCAACGAGACTCAATACTCCCACATCACAGGATGCACGTTGGCTGCCGAGGCCTACGCAAAACTTGCACGCGTGCATCAATCAAATGCCCTAGCAAACCGACTCTTCATCTTCCAACAGTTGATGTCGATGAGGGTGAGCGAAGGAGAATCGATACCCGCATTTTTGCAGTCATTCGACAACGTACTGCAAGAGGTCCAGCAAATGGAATGGCCATCGCCGACAATGACGGTGTGCATCACACACGCACAAAGCACATCAATGTTGAGTATCACTATGTCCGTTTGTTGTTGCATGACGGTTGCATCAGCATCGTATGGGTTGAGACAGCACGATAGCTCGCTGACTTCCTGACCAAGGCACTGAAGAGGGACTTGTTCAAGAAGGCTGTGAGTTCAGTCGGCGTGCGTCCGTGAGTCGTCCTCTTTGTCTCTGCCTGCGTCCCTGCGTACCTTGGAGGAGTCTGGATGTTGATCGTTTCTCTGCCTGCCCATGTACACTATGCCTCTGAGTCATGGGGGAGTGTTGGTTTTTGCGCATCCCTCATTGTGCTCTGTTGTGTCCTCCCGGCTTGTGTACATCGGCATGTAGATGACTGAGGGCGAGACTCGACGCTGATGGAGCGTCATCCGCTGGAGCCGATGCACGCGGAGGTCTACTCGTAGTTCGATGGAGCCTCCTCTCTCCGGCGAGGTGCTCAGCTCCATCGTCAGGCCTCCTCGGCAGTCGTGCCGCCGGCGGTCACCGCCACCGCAAATTGCTGTCTGCATGCGTCCAGCATACCCCGTCGCGTCTGCGTCGTCATGCTCTGCCTAGGGTTCATGTTGCGTGCTGCATGGCCCTGTTCGGCGTCACAGACCACCGTAGGCACTACCTGGGTTTGGGCAGCCATACCTCTTTGCCACTACTCTTCAAGATGATTCTGACCGCACGACTGCGTTCGCAGCATTGGCATTATGGTATGGTCCAGGTTTCAGGCAAAACGGACGACGCCCGGGTTTTGGGCTGTCGGGCGTCTGGCAGGGCTCACCGAGAAAACCCTGCCTGCCAGAAAATAGGTCCACATCTATTTTCTGATTGGCTGGTTAGTTGAGTAACAACTTCTACACTAGTGGGGGGGGGGACCTAGAACTTGGAGGGGTCTCCCATTGTTGTTCATTCTTCATTCCTAATCAGTTACTTTAAGTTTTCAGTTGCTTTCTGACGCTAACTCTGACGCGCGCGTTTCTGAGTAACAAACCCAGGGCTTCCAGACTTATACTCTAGAGCAGCAGACTGAGGGGGCAGCTGACTTAAGCAACGAGCGTGGAAGCCCGCGCGCTGCATTAACAACACTACTGCCCCAACCTGCTGCATAGACTTTCCTTTTGGAGGGAGGGAGGGAGGGAGGGAAGGAGGGAGAGAAGGGATAGGTGTCGCTAGGTGCAAAGAGCTGGAGGAGGAGGGAGGGAGGGAGGGAGGGAGGGAGAGAAGGGAGAGAGGTCGCTAAGTGCATAGTGCTGGAGGGAGGGAGAGAAGGGTGAGAAGGGAGAAAGGTCGGAGGGTTGAAATTGCTGGCCAGGTAGAGATGGTGCAGAAATAAATCGACCCATCCTAGGTTTACAGAAGCACCTTTTACTAGTCGAATCTCACCTAGAAAGCAGAGCGCACAGCACCGTCCGCCATCTTCTGTGGTCAGTCCAAGACAGCTGATTCCGGCCTGGGCAATGCTCTAACTACACAAGATGTGCTGTTCACAATGAATCGTGTCAACAAAAGATTGGTTGGCAAAAGAAGTGGAAGAAAAGGAGATGACTGGCTCAAGTTCAAGCTGCCCCTACACAGTGCTGGTTCAACCCGAGCACTCCACGCTTGACGCAAGCTGATGTTCCTCTTTGACTTTGAGGTGGTGGTAACTAAGTGGAATCCATGGTGATGAATGATAGCGACTTCCTCCAATTTGGATTGTAGACATCTGAAACCTGAGATGGTACGCGACACACCCGATGACGCCCCCACATGTGGGCGACGACGCCCGACGACGCTCTGATGTTTTTTTCTGTGAGGGGGCGTCGTCGGAAATCAACATACCCACCTGGCATGCAGCACTTTTTTCATCCAGTAGAACGAGGGGAAAACCACGGGCGCTGACGCATGCCAAAATCGGGCGCCGTTCGGCAAACCCTGACGGACAATTGGAGGCATTCCTCATGATTCAAGGCTCAAACCCTGCCCACGTTTTTCACAACTCAAATACAACATTTCAATCAACATTTGTAGACCTGTCCATCTCCCAATTATCGTTCGATCCTTCCTCCCATTCGACGTTTTCCTCTCTCTTCCTCCACATTCGCATGTTCTGTGGTGAGGCGACTCCGAACCGCCGTCGTCTTCTGGGCCCTCGAAAACCGTACCAATGACGAAGCCCGGGCGTTGCAAGCGTCGGGGCGTTGTCAGAATGCAACATACTGGTGGTGGCAGCCCATTAAAAGCTACCTTCCACAGATCCAGCCGGCTCCCAGGGGAGCCGGAACGAGGGACAACAGCTGGCGGCACCACACACCCAGGGAAACCCTCCTGGGGCGAGACCGAGGGTTCGGCGCTAGGGCGAGGCTACTAGTAACGGCTGAAAAGCTGCCGGTAGTTCGGTCAACCACCACCTTACCGAGTCGAACTTTCAAGCTGGAAGTTGCATGCGATTTGAATTTGCGATACATTGGGGCGTTATCCCTCCCGATCTTCGTTTCCTCGTTGGAGTCAGCTTCGGTTGGTACACACGTGGTGTTCGTATGCTACCACTAGCCTGCGAGTTGTAGCCAATTGCAGTTAAGCGGGCGTGGATGGGCCAGTTTGGGCTCCTGAGAAGAAACCCTCCCGAACCTAGCATGAAGATGATGATGATGATGACATGACGATGATGAGGATGGCGATGATGAAGAAGACGACGATGATAAGATGCATGTACAATTGCTAGCTAATGCATGGCGAGAGGCAAACAGGCTGGCCCAATGGCAGGCTCCAACGTTGGCGCCATTAGAGCTCATGGACCAGGTGCATCTTCCCTTTCACCTGGCTTCTCTTCCATGTTGGCTACGCGGCACTCTCCAGGGTGAAGGCTTTACCCCATCTTCCGAAGAAGGCTGAGGTGGCGTTCGACGGAGGATGCCGTCTGTCGATTCCATCGAAGCGAACATGGGATGGCGAGGTTAGTGGACGGTGGGGAAGAGGTCGTCCCGCCGCTTGGCAGCGATGGTGCATGGCCCTTCCACAATCAAACCACCGTTTGTTCGAATGTGTTGTTTGATTTTCATAGATCGAGCGCGGTCTACAATTCTTCACTCTTTGCGCCCTCCGTCATCACGGAAGAGACATCGGACGCCACACATGCTGCGAATGTTTCCTGCCATTTTTAGACTGTTTTCTGTTTACTATTGACAACTGAGGACTATGGTCATCTAGTCATCGGTTGGTTCAAAACGGAAACATATTCCAGATCATGGGTGAAAATGGGACAACCGATTTCAGATCCCTCTTGGGTCCCGAGCCGCCATGAGCCCAGAACACATGCACGGTGCCTGTTGACATCAGCACCTGACATGAACTAGGATTCCAATTATGGGGTCCTTCACACCGAATGAAGTTGAAGTGACCCCTCACTGGAGCGAAGCATGGATTGAGCACGATTTCAAATGAGCAGTTTGTGACGCGACACAAGACATGCGCACATTTAATGGCGCACCCTGTGCCGCCGGTGGATTTCATTCAAAATCTGTGTGAATCCACCTCTCGGAATGAACTTGAGCTATTTTCCCCCCCGGATTTCAGATGTCCGCTTGCTGGCGAGGCGCGTGGAGGCGAAAGCGGACAAACGAGCTACATGCACACGTTGAAAAATTAACGTTTTCCTCGCACGTTTTCAGCTGCCGACGCGAGTTGCTAGGAACTGCAACACCCTTGGGGGTGTAGCAATTCCTAGCAATTAGTCATGGGCGCGAAAGGACTTCCCCCCTGTTTCTGACAGTGCGAACCGAAAACATGGGTCAACGCTGTCAGGAATTTGTCAGAAGACGTGCAAAAAGCGTTAACACGCGAATCTGTGTCATTTCATTGCGAAGCCTTCCGGTGTGAGGGGTTAGTCCGTAGCAATTTGTCGTGTTTGTCTGATTAAATCTGCCGAGCTCCTCGGACGCGGCTCGAATTGCTACGAGCCGGTGTGAAGGAGGCCTATGTTCTTTTCGGGTTTTTTTTTTCCCTCTGGTCGTAACCGACATAGGCGGAAGGGGGGAAGGGGCATCAGTGCAAGATAAGCCCAGACATTGAACCTGACCCCCATTGAGGCTATGTTACAGAAACGGGTATATTCCAGGGTATTTTCACGAAAAGATGAATAGATGGAATAATAGACAGTCTCCTTTAAAGAGGATTCCCATTCCTTCCCTGGATGTTACTCTACCGCGAAGGGTAAACACTTGAATGCGGTGAGATTTACGTTGAGAGCGAGGGAATTTCTTTGAGGAATTCTTGAAATGCTTAGTTTTTACTCATGCTTTCTTGGAGTTTTTTTTAAGGAGGGTGGCTTCTACTAGCTATGTTTGTTTTTTCAAATTTGTTAAGGAAGGTTCCATTGGTCCTAACCTTCAACTTGGAGTATGTTCCAGCTCATCATTTGCATGACATGTTATGGCAGAGATAGGCCCGAAGGATGTACAGAACCATCTTGTATGTCCATAATTTGAGTGGCCCAATATGGAGGTAAGGTGTTTCCATGGGGACATCCGTGAAAGCTGAAAAGACATAATCTTTCATCATAGGATGAGAGTGGAGAGTAGAAGAAAATGCTTAAATGTAAGCACCTCCTCTTGGACACACGTTAGAGCCATTTTTTGGAGGCGAGTGGCTGGAAATGATTCCCTTCTTTGTCTCGGGCCCTTGATGTGTCTTCTCAAAAGGGAAGACAATAGTGGTCGATGGTTGGTTGGGGGGGGAGGGGTGATGGAAAGCACCAAATGTTTATATTCCATTTCTTTCCACTTGATTGTATCTTGGTTTCCTATTTAGTTCCATAAGAGAATTCTTCCCTTTGATACAAGGATGTATTAAAGTCGCATTTGCATGCATGTTGTGCTTTCGATCCAATTCCAACATCAAAGTACGTACATGAAGTTATTCTTATTCCATTATTCCATGGTGGCTTCTTGTAATCCAGATTCTTTCGTTGCAAGTCGACCAGATAGTTGTGATTGCTTTGTTTGTGCCCATGCACGTGAAAATTCCATCGGCATGGCACAATTCTTACGTCTATCGTGTATGTCAACATTTGTTTCTACTGAAAGCATACCACAATCATTGGAACACAACCACAAGCAAGCGAGTACATGTCTCCAATTGTTCTTTAGATTGTGACAAACACAAAACTACATCATTTCATTCATCACCTTAGGTATTTGTTAAAGTTTAATGATGTTTTTGTAGTGAGGCTGGACATGTGTGGCTTTCAGGGTTCATGTTGTCAGATTTTATGAACCGCATGTACATTCGACCTTGGCCTTGTTCTTTGTTCATGCTTTGTTTCTTCACAAAGTTAAAGGAGTCCCTACATTCCATGGGTGCGACTTTATGTGTAACTGTGCCTACCGCACAATGACTACCAGATGTTTACGCCAATAAGCTTTGGGTTTTTGGCCAACTATAAAGACCTCTATAATCCTGTTTTAAAAGGGGGGGCAGGTCCAGCCGATTTCAAGGATGGATGACAGAAACATCATGAACCATCAGAATCAAAGTTTCAAAATTATTCAGTCAACTTCTCAATGACATTAGAATTTAGTGAAGACGCATCCGGATACACTCAAAACTCCTTGAATCATATGCAAAGTTTCTCATAGCAACCTCTCATGATGGAACATCTTGTATGGCGATCACCTTAGAAGTCTAAAAGTCCAATCATATCTCATTCTAGTTTCCGCTGGTATGTATTCCCTTCACATTTCTGACACTTTTCATAAACGTTTTATGGGTACATGTAAGGATTACCCACAAAATTTGATTGTGTGTATGCCCTAGCCGACGATCAAAACAATGTTGATATCTTATCCCATGTTTGGAAGAATCACACTCTCCTACCCACTAGCCTAAGAGTATTGACACTTTACCCACACAGAGCAAGACATCGCAGCATGTGAAGGCTGCATGCGATGTAGCGTCGACAATTTTTTTGCACATTCATGAACCCCTCTTTTGAGGGATTTGCATTTTTTTAATGGGGGATTTACGTATGGTTTGCATGGGGGGTCCAAGACTTCCCATGCGTTGAAAGGGAATCTGATTGGTCTCGTTAATGCATGGCCCAAGCGGAGTCCGTGCGAAATAAAACCCGAAAACCCTGAATGTAACTTGGGGCAAGGTTTGACTAAGTTTTGCATGTAAAACCTTTGGGGTTTGCGAGTTATGAAAGAAACAAACAGAGGGTTTTGCTTCATCTTGAAAATGGGCATTTTTGCTCGTTAGCGATGAGCTTTTTGTTGTTTTTTTTACGTGCAAAACCCCTAGTTTGATGTAGGGTTTTATGTTTTGCGCGGGCTTTGCGCGCGGAAAACCTGCAAAAACCCCTTTGACCAACTATCCACGAGGAGAAAATTATACTATAATTGAACTGTAGGGTTGCTATCACAAGATTTGAGAATGAGATAACGACATTGACATAATGAAAGTGCGCACTCGATATGAATGCTTTGAGTTCATGGTCATGTCACTTTGACTCACAAATGCCCCTGCTATGTCCATGGTGGCTATTAATAGTAGCTTCCAGCCGGGCCTGAACAACTTTGTCCTTCCCTACCTCAATGACATCCTAATGTACAACCATGTGCTAGAGGAGCATGATTTACAGTTTGGAAGATTCCTTAGGTTTATTAATGAGGAAACATTCATGGAATATCCTCAAATGTTGATTTTGGTCACCGTTCATTAAAGTTTTTAGGCCACATCGTCAATAGTGGACAGATCAGAAGGGACATGAAGAAAGTAGCGGCTGTGATGGATTAGTCAACATCTGCCAACATTTGGAACATCAAATTGTTCTTGGAATTGTGCAAAAACTCTCATTTACTTGTACCCCAGTACAAAACATGGTCAATGCTTGTATGTGGTCGTTTTCCTCTGAGGAAACGTTGTTGGAAAACAACTGGTCACGTACATATCCCAAAAAACATGCAAGCAAGAGCTAGCTTGCAAAACTGAAAGAAAATTTGACGGTCATATTCAAAGTCAAAAGGTTGCGTAGCTACTTGGAATGCTGATGATGTGGACCTTGTATTGAACACACATCCTTAAACATATGAATGACAAGCCAAACATATGTTGTCATCAAGCTTGTTAGTTGGAATTCCTGGAGTGCAACTTTGACAAAGTCATGGGGTACCTTCCTTGAAGAAATTTAAGTGGATATTCTTTGTGAGATTTTATTGCCGAGATAAATGTAGTTCAGACTTAGTAAGACTCATACCTTGAATGGATGTTTACAATGGGTTGGAGAATTTTCACCAAAAATGAAAAGATGAAACTCTGGTTAATGTCTCTTAGTGGCGACAGAGATTGTGGCCAAGTCGTTGTGGTACAGAATGAAAAGCTCCAAAGAGTGCTAATGGAGAAGTGCCACTATTCTGGTTCAGGTGGAAACGTGCGCAAGGACAAGACACTAAAGAAATTTGAAGTACTAGTGATGGGATAAGATAAAAATTTCCTTCGCAAACTACAAGTCGTGCAACAAGTTAGAGGAGGAGGAGCTGGTGGAGGTGGGAGTTGTGAGTTGGGACAGAGGCGTAGGAGGGGTCACAATCACTACTGTAGCTAGTAGACTCTACTATTGGGTGATGGCCGCCTTATGAGCCGATGTGGCCTGGAGGAAGTAGCGATGGACCCAAGGAAGCAAGTGCAGTGAATCTGAAAACACAGAGAGAGCCACTCGATCGAAGCCCGTAAAAAGCTTCACGTGGACCAAGTGTGCCCCAATCATGATGGTGTCAGGTGTCTACAACTCCGTCTGGCCACCAGTCCCAAGGCGATTGCGAAGGCGTATCGCGCGCCTCTAGTAGTCAGCTCTAAGCTTTAAGGGACCCTAATGGAGGGAGAGAAATTGACGAAGTCGGGCCGTCCTCGTGGCATGGGTATGAGCAAAGAGAAGTATTAAGGCGATCTTCCAGCCTTGACGTGGACATGCTCTAGTCCCCGTCGTGGTCTCGTCCAGGAAGGTTCGAAAGTCAACCATATTCTCTCGCGACATGGCGTAGAGGAGAACGCACATCGCTCTTGCTACTGTCTGGAGCTGGTGAGTTTTGCGAGTCTGGTACTAACTTTGGTAATAAGGCCACACATCCTCAAAATAGGCCTACACCTGAAATAAATTCTCCCAACAATTGAAACCCTTGTTGGTATCATAACAGGGTGGAGGTGTCTCAAATCACTTTGATCGCCACTCTGTGGGGAGGATGACCTTAGCTTTGGGAGGTGGTGGACAAGATATAGGGAGCCCACGAGTGAGAAAAATCCATCAAAAGTGAACGCTACTGAACGATGTGCCTGATATTGACGGCACAAAGGTGACGGAGTGAGAGGCTGCAACCTGAGACGCAGAGAAATGATGTGCTCCTCAAGCACACAAATTCCGTGCTTGCATGTATCATCATTTATCTTCTTCTCATATGAGGTTTCAACCTGTGATGAGGAATGCTGAGGCCGCGGTACTGTGTGGGGTGTAGACTGCTGAGCGGATGGTACATCTGTGGAAGATCCTCCTAGTGGCTATTGTGAGGCCCTTGAACGACCCCGTAGTAACCTTGCGATCTCCTACAATGCGTCGGATTGCTACTGCTATTGCCAACGCATCGTCTTGTGATTGACGAAGCATGTCCATCGCGAGTGACTGCAACCATGGACTCATAATGCCCAAAGAGGAGGAAGAGGAGGGGTCTCCTAGCCCTTTGTCCTTGTCACACACTTGCGGCACCATACTTCTCAATATGGGATCAAACGGCAAAATGCTTCAAACAGGAAAATGACAGCGCAAACTCTTGCAGGTCAGTCAATTAGTCATGTAACAACTTCCCAACAAGAAAAGTTTCCTTTGTAAACTATTGCAAGTCATGCAACAAGTTCCAATGCCATACATGAAGATAAAGAAAAATCTTGCTTTTTTTCTCTCGACAATCACTGGTATGGAAGGAGCCGTGATTGGATATCTCCAAAGATTTTTTTTGTTGATTTTCATCATTATACTTTGAATTGTGTCTCCTAGCCATACCCTTGCCGTTGTGTGTACGACCTGTGGCTAACGTCACCGTCTGACCAGGCACTGACACCTAATCAGTGGTTGTGTTGGTAGGAAGCTTCTACGCATCTTCTCATGGTATCAGAGTCGCGAGACCTCTCTCGCTGAGCTATGCCGTAGAGACGCAACACCGGCAGCAGCAGTGAGAGTCACTACCGCCGCCGTATCTTCAGAATCGATGCAGTCATTTTTTTAGCAACGACATCACCACACAGTCCATACCACCTCACCGGGTGAGCTGCAACATTTACCAGCTCCAGCAACAAAGCCGAGCAACAGCAGGAACACCGGGTGGCAGTAGGACCCGCGTCTGGCTGGGCATTTTGACAAAAAAATGAAAAAAAGCTCGTAGTAGGAGCTCGCAGCAACGCGGCGGCTGCGAGAAGTAGCAATTGAATTATTCAAGGCATGCAAGCCCATGCAAACACAAACATAAGCTCTTTGTGTGAGTGTAGTGGCAAACGAAGAATAATTGGCGAAGTCTCGAACGCATAATATGAAAGAACAAGGAAATTTTACAAATGATCCCCTAGTGGGCTTATGTAGGGGCGCCGGCAGCCAGCCGCACCAGGCCCCGTCACCATAGCTGAACCCAAACAAATATGCAGTGAGAACAGATTGCATACACCACAAGAACAAAAAGGGTGGTCTCCTCGAGGCACCAGAACATCTCTTTGAGTGCCACGGTCCAGACAACCAAGAAAACACGAGCAATGCTAGAAAAAATTGAATGGAGCATCAAGACATCCAAAACGACTTTAGGAATGTCATAAGCCCTACTACAACCATTGGGTCTCCTCGTAACACTGGTAGAGTCCACCGGGTACACGGGTCTCAACCCACCGAAAAAACTCTCCTACCTTCTGACTAGCCCACAAAACTCGCCTGAGAGAAAAGCGGAAAAGAGAAACCACTTCGACGGAATGAGAACTATAACCATTTTTCGTGGCGTATGTTGTACGGCACTGATGAAACAGGAATTGTAGCATTCGTTGAACTAAGACTCATGTAAACACAACAACAACATTAACATGTTCTCACTTTTGAACATGCTTGTAAGAGAATTTCGCATGAAAATGCGACTTTCAATACATACAATACACAACACAATGGTCGGATCACATATCTTAATTTACGCGCTGACATGGAATGTATACAAGTCATTACAGTACCATCGACACTGAACCATTGGTTGCAATCGTCAACAACGTGGCAAAAAAAATCATTCGGAGGCGGTTATCTGTTTTCGCATATGGATGTCTTCAAGTATGTGTATCAACAATTATGTTCTCCATTTTTTCGAGCACAGATATTATCTCTATCATTGACATGGAACTCGGTCAATGTAAAAAGCAACGTTCATTGGAAAATGGAAATGCACGCCATCCATCATTTCTCTGCGTCAAGTTAGAACATTTGTCCTCTCTCCATTATTGAAATTCACGTTTTCGTCAGTGAGTGTCATGCACATCGTTTCACGTACACATTGGTTCAGATAGGTTTCCGTTCAATAAAGAATGAAGGGTTGGAAAATCCCAGTCGGCCAGGTTTGTATCGACCCTAAACCATAATGCAAACGAGACCTTTCGGTCATTAGCGTACAGACAAGGAACGTCGCACGAACGACAATGAATGACCTGAATGCGACGAGCACAGACTGCGCAGATGAAATACAGTTGTGCCTAATTGCAGCTGTGCATGAACCCCTTGCAATCCATCACTAAGAAAGTCCAAGTCTTTGCCTTCATCCACGCTATCATGACAAGTAGTTGTATTTGTCTCCACTTACGCAAAAACGTTGACTGACAAGGTCTTCGCCGAGTACCAGTTCATGCACAAAATATGGAGCATGAAGTCCATAAAAGTTCATGTCAAAACATGAACTTTTAGGAGGAGGAGGAGGAGGAGGAGGAGGAGGAGGAGGAGGAGGA
>SZWC01025008.1:10638-32249 GCA_023375785.1 Penium margaritaceum | reverse complement strand
TGGAACAGGGTTCCACAAGGGCCCTTGCCCAAGTCAGTCACACCATGGGAGCGGTGCTTTAAGGAAAAGGCTGACTTGAGACCAGCAAGGGTGTGGGGCACTACGGCGTGCGTGTGGCTTGCGCAGCCCCAAAGAGATCACAAACTCAGCACACGAGGCCGTTGGTGTGTATTTGTAGGAGTTGCCCATGCGTCCAAAGCATGGTGCTTCTGGGACCCGATGCATCATCACTTCCTTGAAAGCAGGAATGCCTCTTTCCTGGAGCATATGTCGTACAAACAGTTCCGTACCTTGGGTCATGTCCCACACATCACCATCTCTGAGCAGTACCCAGACTATGTGAGCGTGCCAGTGTTTGTGCCCCACACATCCACTGCACACACAGAACCGTCACGTCAAGAGGAGACAGCAGGAGGACCATCACCGGTCCCCACAGACCTTCTGACACCCACTGACCTCCCTAGTACAGAATCCATTGCTCCCCATACACCCCCTGGGCTCCACACCCAAAGGTCACAGGATAGCACGAAGAGTGCAGAAACACCAACACCACAGCCGTCGCTCCTAGCGCAATGTAGCGCGTGTGAACTATGAAAAGTTCTATCACACAGCTGGGCCAGTGCATGTGGACCACACCGTTGTGGAACCTCAAACCCTTACTGAGGTCATGGGGCGTGCAGATGCAGCTGAGTGGGATAAGGCCATAGCAGACGAGTTGAATGATCTTCTAGCGCATGGGGTGTATGAGCTCGTGCCGTTTCCAGTAGGGCGGAAGGCTGTCGATGTCAAGTGGGTCTACAAACACAAAAGGAACTTGGCAGGTCTCATCGACAGTTACAAAGCAAGACTGGTTGCTAAGGGCTTTCACCAAATACCCTGTTAGGACTTCATAGACACCTATGCCCCAGTGGGAAAGTACGGCACAAGTTGTGCACTGTTGGGTGTAGCGGCACATGAGGACTGGGAGTTACATGAAATGGACGTAAAGAACGCCTTTCTCAATGGCCCACTTGAGGAAGACCTGTATGTCAAGCAACCAGAAGGGTTTGAGCATGTACAGAGCGTGTGTGGTTGCTCCTCAAGGCACTCTATGCGCTGTTGGAACAAAGAAATTCAATGCCCGCTTGATTCAGGAGGGTTCATCCAAGGTCTTAATGATCCCTCTCTCTTTTTGCGCTAGAATCGTGGTCTCCTAGTGGCCCTGCTTGTCTATGTGGATGATTTGTTTATTTTGTTACCCTCTCTTCCTCTCATCACAGAGACAAAGACATTGCTCACCATGCACTACAGCATGACAGAGCTAGGTGTGGCAACANACTGGGAGTTACATGAAGTGGACGTAAAGAACGCCTTTCTCAATGGCCCAATTGAGGAAGAGCTGTATGTCAAGCAACCAGAAGGGTTTGAGCATGTACAGAGCGCGTGTGGTTGCTCCTCAAGGCACTCTATGCGCTGTTGGAACAAAGAAATTCAATGCCCGCTTGATTCAGGAGGGTTCATCCAAGGTCTTAATGATCCCTCTCTCTTTTTGCGCTAGAATCGTGGTCTCCTAGTGGCCCTGCTTGTCTATGTGGATGATTTGTTTATTTTGTTACCCTCTCTTCCTCTCATCACAGAGACAAAGACATTGCTCACCATGCACTACAGCATGACAGAGCTAGGTGTGGCAACAAGCTTTTTGGGTATGAACACCACCAGGGACAGGGCCAATCGCACGCTTAGCTTGTACCAAGGGCCGTTCATTGCTCATCTCACCGCACGCTTCCAGCACTTGACACAGCATCTTCCACGACAGAACTCACCGATGAGCCCTGATGTGCACGCGCACCTCCTCGATGCAAACACCACTGACTATGGACCAGACTGTGACCCCACATTGTACAGATAGATCTCTGGCAGTTTGTGATACCTTGCATCCACCACACTGCCCGACGTCTCCTGCGCAGTGAACGTGCTGGCCCAGTTTGGTCAACAACCAAAAAGCACACATTTGAAAGCATTGCTGAATTTGCTTGGCTATGTGATGGACACAGCTGAGCTTGGCCTGGTCTTTGCGCCCTCTGTGAGTCCCCTGTTGGATGGGTACTGAGACAGTAGTTTGAGCACGTGATTGTCGTGCACGCAGTCATCGTGGATATGTGTTTTGCGTGTGGGGAACAGCAGCGTCGTGGCGTAGTGCGTAGCATTCCTGTGTGGCACGGAGTGTAGCTGAGGCTGCGTACATGGCGCTGGGTGAAGCTTCATGTGAATGCATTTGGCTGGCACGATTGCTTGAGGAATTGGGGCTGCACACTCATGGCATTGCACTGCACAGCGACAGCTCTGCCGCTCACCGCATTGCAGCAAATGATGGTGTATTGCATCCTCGCACAAAGCACATTAGTGTAGAGCATCACTTTGTTCGAGAAGCGGTCGAGGCAGGCACTGTCCAAGTGAGCCCCATCAGCAGTGATGCTCAGCTAGCTGACTTCCATACCAAGACACTCTCATCTCCCACACTTCACCAACAGCTTGCACATCTTGGCTGGATCCCTGCCACACTCACGTCCAAGGGGGCGTGTTCATCCTCTCTGCATATATTTTCCCNGCTCTGCCGCTCACCGCATTGCAGCAAATGATGGTGTATTGCATCCTCGCACAAAGCACATAGTGCAGGGCATCACTTCGTTTGAGAAGCGGTCGAGGCAGGCACTGTCCAAGTGAGCCCCATCAGCAGTGATGCTCAGCTAGCTGACTTCCATACCAAGACACTCTCATCTCCCACACTTCACCAACAGCTTGCACATCTTGGCTGGATCCCTGCCACACTCACGTCCAAGGGGGCGTGTTCATCCTCTCTGCATATATTTTCCCCTCCGGTGTTGCCCTGAGTGCGCAGGGCATGCTGACCAAGAGAGTGGAGGTGACGCACCGTGAGCCTCTGCGCCACGCTTGACCGACGCAGACCCATCTGGCGTCTCTCGTGCGCTAGCCTCCCTCTCGCAGCATTGCCACCTTAGTGTCAGCTTTGGCCTCTTTGCTAGTTTCCATGTGAGATATACGAATGTCCTCAGACCTGCTGTGTGGTGCCCTCGTGAACCCACATGAGTCCTAGAATAGTTAGTGACACAATGTGGGTTTCCGTGGATTTGGGCAGGTTCCCTTGTTTCGAGACACTCGAAGGCTTTGCCCTCGCTTGAGCAGGTTGCGTCAGCAAGCCTCGCTTGCTGGCTGACGTGTGAGCCTTGCTTCTCAAGTCTCACCCGCTCGAGCTCCTAGACGTACGAGCTCCGCACTTAGGTTTTTGGTCGCGTGGATCCATGGCTGTCACTAACCCGACCTAAGATCCCTCCATACTTCATCATTCCAAGTGAAACAATTTGCATTTGATTCCTAGTGTCGTTCTCCGTAACTAGGGCGCAAGTGGGGTGTAAATAAGCCGCAACTAGGGTACAACTAGGACGTAGCTAGTGCCCAATTGAAGCACAACTGAGGCGCAACTAGGGCACAACTAGGGCACAACTAGGGCACAAATATTGCCAAACTAAGGCGTTACTAGGACGTGACTAGGGCGCAAGTANGAAGGCTTTGCCCTCTCTTGAGCAGGTTGCGTCAGCAAGCCTCGCTCGCTGGCTGACGGGTTAGCCTTGCTTCTCAAGTCTCACCCGCTCGAGCTCCTAGACGTACGAGCTCCGCACTTAGGTTTTTGGTTGCGTGGATCCATGGCTGTCACTAACCCGACCTAAGATCCCTCCATACTTCATCATTCCAAGTGAAACAAGTTGCATTTGATTCCTAGTGTCGTTCTCCGTAACTAGGGCGCAAGTGGGGTGTAAATAAGCCGCAACTAGGGTGGAACTAGGACGTAGCTAGTGCCCAATTGAAGCACAACTGAGGCGCAACTAGGGCACAACTAGGGCGCAGGTAGGGCGTAACTAGGGTGTAACTAGGGCACAACTACGGCGGAACTAGGACGCAACTAGAGCGTAAGTAGAGCGTAACTAGAGCGCAACTAGGGCACAAGCAGGGTGTAGCTAGTGCCCAACTGAGGCGCAACTAGGGCACAACTAGGGCACAACTAGGGCACAAATATTGCCAAACTAAGGCGTTACTAGGACGTGACTAGGGCGCAAGTAGGACACAACAAGGGCGGAACTAGGGTGCAACTACGGCGCAACTAGGGCGCAACGAGGACACAACTAGGGTGAACCTAGGGCGTAACTAGGGTGCAACTAGGGAGCAACTAGGGTACAACTAGAGCACAACTAGTGATCAAGTAGGACACAAGTAGGACGCAGCTAGGGCGCAACAAGGGCGCAACTAGGACACAACTAGGGCGCAACTAGGGTGCAACTAGGGAGCAACTAGGGTACAACTAGAGCACAACTAGTGATCAAGTAGGACACAAGTAGGACGCAGCTAGGGCGCAACAAGGGCGCAACTAGGACACAACTAGGGCGCAACTAGGGCGCAAGTAGGGCGAAAGTAGGGCATAACTACGGCACAACTAGGGCGCAACTAGTCCACAAGTACAACGTAACTAGAGCATAAAAAAATGCAACTAAGGCTCAACTAGGGCACAACTACGACATAAGTAGGACGTAACTAGGGCGTAACTATGACGTAACTAGGCCGCAACTATGGTGTATCTAGGACGCAACTATGGTGCAACTTGGGTGCAACTAGGGCGCAAGTAGGGCGTAACTAGGGCGTAAGTAGGGTGCCACTAAGGCGCAACTAGGGCGCAACTACGGCGCAACTAGGGCGCAACTAGTGTTCAACTGAGACGCAATTATGGTTCAATTAGGGTGCATATAGGGCGCAAGTCTGGCTCAACTAGGGCACAACTACGGCACAACTAGGGCGCAAGTAGGGCACAACTAGGGCGCAACTAGGGAGCAACTAGGGCCTAACTCGGGCGCAATAGGGTGCAACTAGGGCGATACTAGGGTGCAACAAGGGTGAAACTAGGACGCAACTATGGTGCAACTTGGGTGCAACTAGGGCGCAAGTAGGGCGTAACTAGGGCGTAAGTAGGGTGCCACTAAGGCGCAACTAGGGCGCAACTACGGCGCAACTAGGGCGTAACTAGTGTCCAACTGAGACGCAATTATGGTTCAATTAGGGTGCATATAGGGCGCAAGTCTGGCTCAACTAGGGCACAACTACGGCACAACTAGGGCGCAAGAAGGGCACAACTAGGGTGCAACTAGGGAGCAACTAGGGCCTAACTAGGGCGCAATAGGGTGCAACTAGGGCGATACTAGGGTCCAACTAGGGTGAAACTAGGGCACAACTGCGGTGCAACTAGGGCACAACTAGGGCGCAATTAGGGTGCATCTAGGGTACAACTAGGGTGCAACTAGCGTGCAAGTAGGGTGTCAGTAGGACGCAACAAGGGCATAAGTAGGGCGTAACTAGGGTGTAACAAGGGCACAAGTAGGGTGCAACTAGGGCTCAACTAGGGCGCAACAAGGGCGCAAGTAAGGCGCAAGTAGGACACAACTAGGGTGTAACTATGGCAAAACTAGGGTTCAAGTAGGACGCAATCGAGGTGCAAGTAGGGTGCAACTAGGGTGCAACTAGGGCATAGCAAGGGTGGAGCTAGGGAGCAAGTAGGGTGCAACCAGGGCACAACTAGGGCGCAACAAGTACGTAACTAGGGCACAGCTAGGGGCACAACTAGGGCGCAATTAGGGTGCATCTAGGGTACAACTAGGGTGCAACTAGCGTGCAAGTAGGGTGTCAGTAGGGCGCAACAAGGGCATAAGTAGGGCGTAACTAGGGTGTAACAAGGGCACAAGTAGGGTGCAACTAGGGCTCAACTAGGGCGCAACAAGGGCGCAAGTAAGGCACAAGTAGGACACAACTAGGGTGTAACTATGGCAAAACTAGGGTTCAACTAGGACGCAATCGAGGTGCAAGTAGGGTGCAACTAGGGTGCAACTAGGGCATAGCAAGGGTGGAGCTAGGGAGCAAGTAGGGTGCAACTAGGGTGCAACTAGGGCATAGCAAGGGTGGAGCTAGGGAGCAAGTAGGGTGCAACCAGGGCACAACTAGGGCGCAACAAGTACGTAACTAGGGCACAGCTAGGGGCACAACTAGGGCAAAACTAGGGTGCAACTAGGGTGCAACTAGGACGCAACTAGTGCGCAAGTAGGACGCAACTAGGCTGCAACTAGGGCGCAACTAGGGCGCAACTAGGGCGCAACGAGGATTTAAGTTGGACATAAGTAGGGCAAAACTAAGGCGCAACTAGGGCACAACAAGGGTGCAACTAGGATGTAGCTAGTGTCCAATTGAGGTGCAAGTAGGGCGCAACTTGGGCGGAACTAGGGTGCAAGTAGGACGTAAGTTGGGTGTAACTAGGGTGCAACTAGGGCGCAACTAGTGCGTAGCTAGTGCCCCAACTGAGGCGCAACTAGGGTGCATCTAGCGCACGACTAGGGGGCAACTAGGGCGCAATTAGGGCACAACTAGGGCGCAACTAGGGTGCAACTAGGGCGCAACTAGGGCGCAACTATAGCGTACCTAAGGCGAAAATAGGATGAGGGCACAGCAAGGGCACAACTAGGACGTAACTATGGTGCAACTAGTGCAAAACTAGGGCACAATTTGGGCGCAACTAGTGCATAGCTAGTACCAAACTGAGGGACAACTGGGGCGCAACTAGGGCACAAGTAGGGCGCAGTTAGGGCACAACTAGGGCGCAACTAGGGCGCTACTAGGGTACAACTAGGCTGCAACTAGGGCGCAAGTAGGTCGCAACTAGGGTGTANGGTGCAACTAGGGTGCAACTAGGGCATAGCAAGGGTGGAGCTAGGGAGCAAGTAGGGTGCAACCAGGGCACAACTAGGGCGCAACAAGTACGTAACTAGGGCACAGCTAGGGGCACAACTAGGGCACAACTAGGGTGCAACTAGGGTGCAACTAGGACGCAACTAGTGCGCAAGTAGGACGCAACTAGGCTGCAACTAGGGCGCAACTAGGGCGCAACTAGGGCGCAACGAGGATTTAAGTTGGACATAACTAGGGCAAAACTAAGGCGCAACTAGGGCACAACAAGGGTGCAACTAGGATGTAGCTAGTGTCCAACTGAGGTGCAAGTAGGGCGCAACTTGGGCGCAACTAGGGTGCAAGTAGGACGTAAGTAGGGTGTAACTAGGGTGCAACTAGGGCGCAACTAGTGCGTAGCTAGTGCCCCAACTGAGGCGCAACTAGGGTGCATCTAGCGCACGACTAGGGGGCAACTAGGGCGCAATTAGGGCACAACTAGGGCGCAACTAGGGTGCAACTAGGGCACAACTAGGGTGCAACTATAGCGTACCTAAGGCGAAAATAGGATGAGGGCACAGCAAGGGCACAACTAGGACGTAACTATGGTGCAACTAGTGCAAAACTAGGGCACAATTTGGGCGCAACTAGTGCATAGCTAGTACCGAACTGAGGGACAACTGGGGCGCAACTAGGGCACAAGTAGGGCGCAGTTAGGGCACAACTAGGGCGCAACTAGGGCGTTACTAGGGTACAACTAGGCTGCAACTAGGGCGCAAGTAGGTCGCAACTAGGGTGTAACTAGGGCGCAACTAAGGCGCAACTAGGGCGCAACTAGGGTGCAATAAGGGAGCAACTAGGACAACAAGGGTGCAACTGGGGCCCAACTAGGGCACAACTAGGATGCAACTAGGCCGCAACTAGGACGCTACTAGGGCACAAGTAGGGCGCAACTAGGGTACAACTAGGACACAACTAGGGCACAATTAGGGCGCAAGTACGGTCCAACTAGGGCGTAGCTAGTGTCCAAGTGAGGCACAAGTAGGGTGCAACTAGGGTACACCTAGGACGAAAGTAGGACAGAAGTAGGGTGCAACTAGGGCAAATCTAGGCAAAACTAGGGCGCAACTACGGCGAAACTAGAGCGCAAGTAGGGTGCAACTAGGGTTGAACTAGGGTGCAGCTAGTGCCCAACTGAGGCGCAACTAGGATGCAACTAGGATGCAACTAGAGTGCAAGTAGGGCGCAACTTGGGCGCAACTAGGACTAAACTAGGACGTAACTAGGACGCAATAAGCATGCATGTAGGGTGCAACTAGGGCGCTACTCGTGCGCAACTACGGCAAAGCTAGTGCCTAACTGAGGCGCAACTAGGGCACAACTAGGGAGTAAATAGGACACAACTAGGACGTAGCTAGGATGCAACTAGGGCGCAACTAGGGAGTAACTAGTGCTTCACTAAGACGCAACTAGGATGCAACTAGGGCGTAAGAAGGACGCATGTAGGACGTAACTAGGGTGCAACTAGGGCATAACTAGGACGCAACTAGGGTGCAACTAGGTCGTAAGAAGGGCGCAACTAGGGTGTAACTAGGGCGCAATTATGGTGCAAGTAGGGCGCAAGTAGGGTTTAACTAGGGCGCAACAAGTGCGCAACTAGGGAACAACGAGGGCGTAACTAGGGCGCAACCAGGGTGCAACAAGGGCGCAATTCAGGTGCAACTCGGGCGCAACTAGGGCGCAACTAGGGCGCAACTCGGATGCCGCTAGGATGCAACTAGGGCGCAACCAGGACGCAACTAGGATGCAGTAGGACACAACTAGAGAGCAGCTAGGGTGTACCAAGGGTACAAGTAGGACGTAACTAGGGTTCAACTAGGGCACAACTAGGGTGCAACTAGTGCAAAACTAGGGCACAATTTGGGCGCAACTAGTGCATAGCTAGTACCAAACTGAGGGACAACTGGGGCGCAACTAGGGCACAAGTAGGGCGCAGTTAGGGCACAACTAGGGCGCAACTAGGGCGCTACTAGGGTACAACTAGGCTGCAACTAGGGCGCAAGTAGGTCGCAACTAGGGTGTAACTAGGGCGCAACTAAGGCGCAACTAGGGCGCAACTAGGGTGCAACTAGGGTGCAACTAGGGTGCAATAAGGGAGCAACTAGGACAACTAGGGCGCAACTGGGGCCCAACTAGGGCACAACTAGGATGCAACTAGGCCGCAACTAGGACGCTACTAGGGCACAAGTAGGGCGCAACTAGGGTACAACTAGGACACAACTAGGGCACAATTAGGGCGCAAGTATGGTCCAACTAGGGCGTAGCTAGTGTCCAAGTGAGGCACAAGTAGGGTGCAACTAGGGTACACCTAGGACGAAAGTAGGACAGAAGTAGGGTGCAACTAGGGCAAATCTAGGCAAAACTAGGGCGCAACTACGGCAAAACTAGAGTGCAAGTAGGGTGCAACTAGGGTTGAACTAGGGTGCAGCTAGTGCCCAACTGAGGCACAACTAGGATGCAACTAGGATGCAACTAGAGTGCAAGTAGGGCGCAACTTGGGCGCAACTAGGACGGAACTAGGGCGCAAGTAGGGCGCAACTAGGGCGCAACTGGGGCGCACCTAGGGCGCAACTAGTGAGTAACTAGTGCTTCACTAAGACGCAACTAGGATGCAACTAGGGCGTAAGAAGGACGCAAGTAGGACGTAACTAGGGTGCAACTAGGGCATAACTAGGACGCAACTAGGGTGCAACTAGGTCGTAAGTAGGGCGCAACTAGGGTGTAACTAGGGCGGAATTATGGTGCAAGTAGGGCGCAAGTAGGGTTTAACTAGGGCGCAACAAGTGCGCAACTAGGGAACAACGAGGGCATAACTAGGGCGCAACTAGGGTGCAACAAGGGCGCAATTCAGGTGCAACTCGGGCGCAACTAGGGCGCAACTAGGGCGCAACTCGGATGCCGCTAGGATGCAACTAGGGCGCAACCAGGACGCAACTAGGATGCAGTAGGACAAAACTAGAGAGCAGCTAGGGTGTACCAAGGGTACAAGTAGGACGTAACTAGGGTTCAACTAGGGCACAACTAGGGTGCAACTAGGGCGTGAGTAGGGCACAACTTGGATGCAACTAGGGTGCAACTATGGCCCAAGTAGGCGCAAGGAGGACGCAAGTAGGCGCTAGTAGGGCACAACTAGGGCATAACTAGGGCGTAATTGGGACTCAACTAGGGTGCAACTAGATTGCAAGCAGGGCGCAACTAGGGCACAATTAGGGCACAACTAGGGCATAACTAGGGCGTAATTGGGACTCAACTAGGGTGCAACTAGATTGCAAGCAGGGCGCAACTAGGGCACAATTAGGGCACAACTAGGGTGCAACTAGGGCGAACTAGGGTGCAAGTAGGGCACAAGTAGGGCACAACTAGGATGCAACTATTGTGCAACTGGTGCACGACTAGGTACAACTAGGGTGCAAGTAGGACGCTCCTAGGACGCAACTGAGACGCACCTAGGGCCCAAGTAGGGTGCAAGTCGGGCGCAACTAGGGCGCAACTAGGACGGAACTAGGGCGCAAGTAAGGTGCAAGTAGGGTGCAACTAGGGTGGAACTAGGGCGCAACTAGGGATCAAGTAGGACGCAAGTAGCGCACAACTAGGCGCAACTAGGCCGCAACTAGGGCGCAACAAGGGCGCATCTAGGGTGCAATTAGGGCAAAACTAGGGCGCAACTAGAGTGCAACTAGAGCGCAACTAGGGCTCAACTAGGGCACAAATAGGATGCAACTAGGGCGCATCTAGGGTGCAACTAGGGTGCAATTAGGACGCAACTATGGTGCAACTAGGGCGCGACTAGGACGCAACTAGGACACAACTAGGGTACAACTAGGAAGCAACTAGGGCGCAATCAGGGCGCAACTAGGGCGCAACTAGGATGCAACTAGGGAGCAACTAGGTTGTAACTAGGACGCCATAAGGGCATAGCTAGGGTGCAACTAGGGTGCAACTTGGGTGCATGTAGGGCGCAAGTAGGGGAAAACTAGGACGCAACAAGGGTGTTACTAGGCCGCAACTAGAGTGTAATCAGGACACAACAAGGGCGTAACCAGGGCGTAACTAGGATGTGAGTAGGGCGTCACTAGGGCGCAACTAGTAAACAACTAGGACGCAACTAGGGTGCAACTAGGGTGCAAGTAGGATGCAAGTAGGTTGCAACTAGGGCGCAACTGGGGCGTAACTAGGGCGCATGTAGGGCGCAACTAGGGCGCAAGTAGGGCGCAACTAGGGCACAACTAGGGCGCAACTAGGGCACAAGTAGGGCATAAATAGGATGCCACTAGGGCACAAGTAGGGCGCAACTAGGGCGTAACTGGGGTGTAACTAGGGCACAACTAGGGTGCAAGTACCCACAATTAGAGCGAAACTAGAACGCAACTAGGACGCAAGTAAGACACAAGTAGGGTGCAACTACGGCGTAATTAGTGCGTAACTAGGGCACAACTAGGGCACAACTAGGGCGCAACTAGGGTGCAACTAGGGCGCAACTAGGGCGCAACTAGGGCGCAACTAGGGCGCAACTAGGGCGCAACTAGGGCGCAACTAGGGTACAACTAGGGCGCAACTAGGGTGCAACAAGGACGCAACTAGGGCCCAACTAGGGCGCAACTATGGCGCACCTAGGGTGCAACTAGGGCGCAACTAGGACGCAAGTAGGGCGTAAGGATGACGCAACTAGGGTGCAACTAGGGCGCAAGTAGGGCGCAACTAGGGTGCAACTAGGGTGCAACTAGGGCACAACTAGGGCGCAACTAGGGTGTAACTACGGCGCAACTAGGGTGCAACTAGGGCTCATTTAGGATGCCGGAAGGGCGCAACTAAAGTGCAACTAGGGCGCAACTCGGAGCACAACTAGGACGTAAATAGAGTGTACCTAGGGTACAACTATGGCGCAACTAAGGCACACAACTAGGACGCAAATAGGACGCGAATAAGGCATAAGTATGACGGAACTAGGGTGCAACTAGGGCATAACTAGAGTACAACTAGGGTGCAAGTAAGGCACAAGTAGGGCGTAACTAGGGTGCAACTAGGGTGCAACTTGGGCGTAACTAGGGCGTAGCTAGTGCTCAACTGAGGTGCAAGTGGGACGCAACTAGGACGCAAGTAGGAAACAACTAGGACACAACTACAGCGTAACTAGGATGCAAGTAGGGCACAACTAGGGCCCAAGTAGGGTCCAACTAGGGCGTAACTAGGGTACAAATAGGACACAAGTAAGACACTAGGGCGCAACTAGGGTGTAACTTGGGTGCAACTTGGGAAAAACTAGGTTGCAAGTATGGTGAAAACATGGAACAACTAGGGCAAAACTAGACCACAACTAGACGGCAACTAGGGCGCAACTTGGGTGCAACTAGGGTACAAGTAGGATGCAACTAGGGTGTAACTAGGGTGCAACTAGGATGCAACTAGGGCGCAACTAAGGCGCAACTAGGATACAAGAAGGGCGTAACTAGGGCACAAGTAGGGCGTAAGTCGGGCTTAATTATGTTGTAACTAGGGAACAACTAGGGTGCAAGTAGGGCGTAACTAGGGTACAACTAGGGCGCAACTAGGGTGCAACAAGGACGCAACTAGGGCCCAACTAGGGCGCAACTATGGCGCACCTAGGGTGCAACTAGGGCGCAACTAGGACGCAAGTAGGGCGTAAGGATGACGCAACTAGGGTGCAACTAGGGTGCAAGTAGGGCGCAACTAAGGTGCAACTAGGGTACAACTAGAGCGCGACTCGGGCATAACTAGGGCGTAGCTAGAGCTGAACTGAGGCGCAAAGAGGACGCAACTAGGGCACAAGTAGGACGCAAGTAGGGCACAATTAGGGCGCAACTAGTGTGCAACTAGGGTGTAACTAGGACACAAGTAGGGTGCAACTAGGGTACAACTAGGGTGCAACGAGGGCGCAAGTAGGGCATATCTAGGGTGCAACTAGGGTGCAACTAGGGTGCAACTAGGGCACAACTAGGGTGCACCTAGGGAGCAATTAGGGTGCAATTAGGGCGCAACTAGGGTGCAAATATGGCACAAATAGAGTGCAACTAGCACAAAAATAGGACGTGCTAGTTGTGGCATAAATACGTCTTGCCCTAGTTTTGCATAAGTAAAGGCATAAGTAAAGTAAAGCGCATAAGTAAAGCGCAACTAGGGAGCAACTAGGACGCAACTAGGGTGCAACTAGGGCACAACTAGGGCGCAACTAGGGCGCAACTAGGGCGTACTAGTGCACAACTAGGACGCAAGTAGGGTGCAACTAGGGCAAAAGTAGGACGCAACTAGGGCGTAACTAAAGCGCAAGTAGGGCAGAAGTAGGACGCAACTAGAGCACAAATAGGGTGCAACTAGGGTGCAGCTAGGGCGTATCTAGTGCCCAACTGAGGTGCAACCAGGGCGCAACTAGGGCGCAACTAGGGCACAACTAAGGCAGAAGTAGGGCGCAACTAGTGCGTAACTGTGGTGCAACTAGGGTTTAACTAGGGCACAAGTAGGGTGTAACTAGGACATAACTACGGTGTAACTAAGGCGGGACTAGGGCAAAACTAGGGCACAAGTAGGGTAGAGCTAGGGCGTAACTTGGACGTAACTAAGACGAATTTATGCCACAACTAGGGTGCAACTAGGTTGCAACTACAGGGCAACTCGGGCCCAACGAGGGCGGAAGTAGTGTGTAACTAGGGCATAACTAGGGTGCAACTAAGGTGCAACTAGGGTGCAACTAGGACGCAACAAGGGCACAACTAAGGCGTAACTGGTGCCCAACTGGGGAGCAACTAGGGCGCAACCAGGGCGCAAGTAAGGCACAAGTCTGTTGCAACTAGGTCGCAACTAGGGCACAACTAGGGTGCAACTAGGGCGCAACTAGGGCACAACTAGGGCACAACAGGATGCAACGAGTGTGCAACTACGGCGTAACAAGGACGCAACTAGGGTGTAAATAGGGTGAAACTAGGATGCAACTAGGACGCAACTAGGTCGCAACTAGGGCGCAAGGATATGGTGCAGCTTGGGTGCAACTAGGGCACAACTAGCGCACACAAAGGGCACAAGTAGGGTGAAACTAGGGTTTAACCAGGGTGCAACTGGTGCGTAACTAGGGCGCAACTAGGACACAAGTAGGGTGTAACTAGGGCACAAGTAGGGTGCAACTAGGGCATAACTAGGGCGCAACAAGGGCGCGAGTATGTCGCAAGTAGGGCACAACTAAGGTGCAACGATGGCAAACCTAGGGTGCAACTAGGACGCAAGTAGGGTGCAAGTAGGGCATAACTAGGGTACAACTAGGACACAACTAGGGCGCAACTAGGGTGTATCTAGGACGCAATTAGGGCACAATTAGGGTGCAACTGGGGTGTAACTAGAGCCCATCTAGGGCACAACAAGGGCGCGACTAGTTTGCAACTAGGGTGCATCTAGAGAACAACTAGGGTACAACTAGGGTGCAACTAGGACGCAACTAGGGTGCAACTAGGGCGCAACTAGGAAACACCTAGGACGCAACTAGGGTGCAACTAGGGCGCAACTAGGAAACACCTAGGACGCAACTAGGGTGCAACTAGGGCGCAACTAGGAAACACCTAGGACGCAACTAGGGTGCAACTAGGGCGCAACTAGGAAACACCTAGGACGCAACTAGGGTGCAACTAGGGCGCAACTAGGAAACACCTAGGACGCAACTAGGGTGCAACTAGGGCGCAACTAGGAAACACCTAGGACGCAACTAGGGTGCAACTAGGGCGCAACTAGGAAACACCTAGGACGCAACTAGGGTGCAACTAGGGCGCAACTAGGAAACACCTAGGACGCAACTAGGGTGCAACTAGGGCGCAACTAGGAAACACCTAGGACGCAACTAGGGTGCAACTAGGGCGCAACTAGGAAACACCTAGGACGCAACTAGGGTGCAACTAGGGCGCAACTAGGAAACACCTAGGACGCAACTAGGGTGCAACTAGGGCGCAACTAGGAAACACCTAGGACGCAACTAGGGTGCAACTAGGGCGCAACTAGGAAACACCTAGGACGCAACTAGGGTGCAACTAGGGCGCAACTAGGAAACACCTAGGACGCAACTAGGGTGCAACTAGGGCGCAACTAGGAAACACCTAGGACGCAACTAGGGTGCAACTAGGGCGCAACTAGGAAACACCTAGGACGCAACTAGGGTGCAACTAGGGCGCAACTAGGAAACACCTAGGACGCAACTAGGGTGCAACTAGGGCGCAACTTGGACGCAAGTAGGGAACAACTAGGACAACTAGGGAGCAACTAGGGTCCAACTAGGGTGCAACTAGGGCGTAACTAGGGCGCAAGGGGGGAGTAACCAGGGCGCAACTAGGGCACAAATAAGGATCAACTAGGGTGCAACTAGGGCGCAGCTAGGACACACATAGGGTCCAACTAGGGTGCAACTAGGGTGCAACTAGGGCGCAACTAGGGCGCAACTAGGGTGCAACTAGGCCGTGACTAGGGTGCAACTAGGACATAACCAGGGTGCAGCTAAGGTGAAACTAGGGTACAACTAGGGTGCAACCATGGTGTAACTAGGGNTCTAGGGCGCAACTAAGACGCAACTTTGGCGCATCTAGAGCGCAACTATGGTCCAACCAGGGTGCAACTAGGGTGTAACTTGGGCGCAACGAGGGTGTAACTAAGGCGCAACTAGAGAGCAAGCAGGCAACAAGTAGGGCACAACTACGGTGCAACTATGGTGCAACTAGGGCGCAACTAGGACACAACTTGGACACAACTAGTGCGTAGCTAGTGTCCAACCGAGGCGCAACTGGGGTGCAACTAGGGCACACGTTGGGCGCAAGTAGGGCGCAACTTGGGTGTAACCAGGGCGCTACTAGGGCACAACTAGGGCGTTAGTAGGGTGCAACTAGGGTACAACTAGGGCCCAACTAGGACGCAAGTAGGACATGACTAGGGTACAACTAGCGTGCAACTAGGGCGCAACTAGGACATAACCAGGGTGCAGCTAAGGTGAAACTAGGGTACAACTAGGGTGCAACCATGGTGTAACTAGGGCAAAACTAGGGCGCAACTAGGACGCAACTAGGGAACAACTAGGGTGCAGTTAGGGCGTAGCTATGGCACAACTAGGGCACAAGTAAGGCACATGTAGGGCGGAACCAGGATGAAAGTATGGCAAAACTAGGGTGCAACTATCGTGCAACAAGGGCGCAACTAGGACGCAAGTAGGACGCAACTAGGGTGCAAGTAGGGCGCAACTAGGACGTAACTAGGATGCAACTATGGTGTAGCTCGTGTCCAACTGAGGTGCAACTAGGGTGCAACTAGGGCGCAACTAGAACGCAAGTAGGGCGTAACTGAAGCACAAATAAGGCACAACTAGGGCACAAGTAGGGCACAATTAGGGCACAACTAGGGTGTAAGTAGGGTAAAACTATGGCACAATTAGGACGTAACTTGGACGTAGCTAGTGGCCAGCTGAGGCATAACTAGGACATAACTAGGGTGCAACTAGGGCGCATGTAGGGTGCAACTAGGGGGCTACTAGGGCGCAACTTGGGTGAAACTAGGGCGCAACTAGGGCGCAACTAGGGCGCAACTAGGGCGCAACTAGGACGCAAGTAGGACATGACTAGGGCACAACTAGGGTGTAAGTAGGGTAAAACTATGGCGCAATTAGGACGTAACTAGGACGTAGCTAGTGGCCAACTAAGGCGTAACTAGGACATAACTAGGGCGCAACTAGGACGCAAGTAGGACATGACTAGGGCACAACTAGGGTGTAAGTAGGGTAAAACTATGGCGCAATTAGGACGTAACTAGGACGTAGCTAGTGGCCAACTAAGGCGTAACTAGGACATAACTAGGGCGCAACTAGGACGCAAGTAGGACATGACTAGGGCACAACTAGGGTGTAAGTAGGGTAAAACTATGGCGCAATTAGGACGTAACTAGGACGTAGCTAGTGGCCAACTAAGGCGTAACTAGGACATAACTAGGGCGCAACTAGGACGCAAGTAGGACATGACTAGGGCACAACTAGGGTGTAAGTAGGGTAAAACTATGGCGCAATTAGGACGTAACTAGGACGTAGCTAGTGGCCAACTAAGGCGTAACTAGGACATAACTAGGGCGCAACTAGGACGCAAGTAGGACATGACTAGGGCACAACTAGGGTGTAAGTAGGGTAAAACTATGGCGCAATTAGGACGTAACTAGGACGTAGCTAGTGGCCAACTAAGGCGTAACTAGGACATAACTAGGGCGCAACTAGGACGCAAGTAGGACATGACTAGGGCACAACTAGGGTGTAAGTAGGGTAAAACTATGGCGCAATTAGGACGTAACTAGGACGTAGCTAGTGGCCAACTAAGGCGTAACTAGGACATAACTAGGGCGCAACTAGGACGCAAGTAGGACATGACTAGGGCACAACTAGGGTGTAAGTAGGGTAAAACTATGGCGCAATTAGGACGTAACTAGGACGTAGCTAGTGGCCAACTAAGGCGTAACTAGGACATAACTAGGGCGCAACTAGGACGCAAGTAGGACATGACTAGGGCACAACTAGGGTGTAAGTAGGGTAAAACTATGGCGCAATTAGGACGTAACTAGGACGTAGCTAGTGGCCAACTAAGGCGTAACTAGGACATAACTAGGGCGCAACTAGGACGCAAGTAGGACATGACTAGGGCACAACTAGCGTGCAACTAGGGCGCTACTAGGGCACAAGTAGGATGCAACTAAGGCACAACTCACGCACAACTAGTGCACAACTAGGGTGCAACTAGGGCGCAAGCAGGGTGAAACCAGGGCGCAACCAGGGTGAAACCAGGGCGCAAGTAGGGCACAACTAGGGCGTAACCAGGGCACAACTAGGACACAACTGGGGCGTAACTAGGGTGTAACTAGGGTGCAACAAGGTCCCAACTAGGGTACATCTAACGTGCAACTAGGGCACAACTATGGCGCAACTAGGGTGTAGCTAAGGTGCAACTAGGGCGCAACTAGGGTGTAGCTAAGGTGCAACTAGGGCGCAACTAGGGCGCAACTAGGACGCAACTAGGGCGTAGCTAGTATCCAACTGGGGCACAACTAGGGTGTAACTAGGGTGCAAGTAGGGCACAACTAGGGTGCAATAAGGGCACAACTAGGGTGAAACTAGGGCACAACTAGGGTGCAATAAGGGCACAACTAGGGTGCAACTAGGGCACAACTAGGGTGCAATAAGGGCACAACTAGGGTGAAACTAGGGCACAACTAGGGTGCAATAAGGGCACAACTAGGGTGCAACTAGGGCACAACTAGGGCACAAGTATGGCGCAACTAGGGCGACACTAGGTACTCTAACATTTTCTTGTTCTTCTATCCTCCTCAAGCCTTGAATTAGTTGGTTGGCCTCTTACATCGTCGTATCCCTTCTCTCTTTGTGACTCATGGGCTGGTAAAGAAAAGCATGACACCCTTTAACCAACTCCCAAAAAAAAGTGTGCCTCTCGTGTGCCTTTTGGCATGCATTCTCCCATTTTTGAGGAAATGTTATTCAGTCTATACATAACCTCATGTATGAATACACACACAAACATAGCTCTATGTCCTTATCCCCACGGATTCACACTTTATGATAGTCGATTTTATTCACTACTCTCACGTAGTCACTCGTTTCTTGAGATTTCACAAACTCAAAATATCTCCATACTCAGCTAGCTTCCATGTTTTCCATCACTTAAACATCCATTCTTCTCAAGCTACCGAGCTTCTTCCCTCCAGATCACTCTCATGTTTTATTCATGAATAAATGTACCCCTCGTGGTCAGTGTCCTTTTTGCCCTCGTTTAGCCAATTATCTGCACACCCTTTTGGGAGTCACTCTGCAAAAAAGTATGCAATCATTCAATCAACAGCCTCATTAGGGATTTCAACTACGTTACCTCATTAGTAAATGGGCATCTCCAAATATCCTTCTTCTGACTAGCTTATTGGAAGCTCTCTTCATGGATAATGCATTTTTCTCTCTCCAACTTAACACCGGACACTTCACTATCTCATTTTTAAGCTCGTATTTTCACTCCTACCTTGATTGACTACACCACTCCCCTTCCACTCTTCTCCCTATCAGTAGCATGTTGCTCATTCCCCTCATAAGCCGCTTTACTTTGATTGAAAAACAAAAAAATAGTCATGATTATAGTAGAAAAGTATATTTTTCTACACATAATATTTTCTTGCCTATCATCAGGAGCACATGTTAGAGGGATTGTGAAACACGTCCCTTGTTTAACTAGAATGAAAAAAGGGTGAAGTGTGGAGACCATCCTTTGAACTTCAGATGTTCCCTGTATAACTCCCTTTCTAACCGTTTTCAATAAACTCTTCTTCAAGCATAAAATTTTGGGCTGATTGGTCATTTTGTAATAATATTTCAGACCACTCTATCGCCAACCTCCTCCCCCTCTTCCATCCCCATATGCTTCCAAAACTCAATGCTCCCTGCAATCTCAACACCTCCCTTCTCTCATGTCCATGGATCAAGAACCAATTGTACAATCTCCTTCGTCTTGGCCACTCTGGCAAACAAGAAGCTGGTTAAAAGAAGCAAACAGTGTAATCCCTTGAATAATTCATCTTCCAAACTATGAATATCTGTATTTCTTCCACTGATTTTCTTACTCACAGCCCTTATCCAAACTTGTACAAAAGCACAAACCAATTATCCTACTGTACTTTACTGTCATTCTTAAGGATTTATTAGGTCATGAATTCTTTATTTGGCAGTTTCCAGTATTTATTAGATCCTCTTGCCTAAAAAACATACAGTTTACTAATCAAAATGGTCTCGGTTCGCATTGGCGTGCGACAAGAATATCAAAGTACACACTTGTGACTTGTGATGATCATGTAATCTCATGATGTACAGATTTTTTTTGGCAAAAACACCGGGAATCATGAGAAACATCACCAAAAGACAAGACTATCCGAGCAATTGTGTATGCGACACACACCTGCCCGGACGGACGAGCGAGAATCTTGACAAATGCAGGTACCCGTTTCGACAGCGCATGTCCTAACAATGTTGAGGAAGGGTTCTGGTGTCTAGTTTATTCCGCGTTAAAACATACACTATGTCGACAACTGCTACCCTAGTGTTTTCCTATCCAATGTGCAGATTGAAAGACCATCTCATCGCGAATAGCGAGTTGCACGAAATAACTACTTGGCCGAATAAGATTCGAGACCCTTCCATCCAACTTCGTATCGTTGCAGTAGAAAAAAAAAAACAGTACTCAAGAAAGTGTAAATAAAGGTAAACCCGTGCCGAATTGTGCTGTATAGTACAACATCCGCTAAGAGACAGGACAGCGTTAGTCTGCCTACTCATTCGTCTGTTCGTTGTTTTGATGCCGTATGGCTCGTCGATTCAGAGGTTGAGTAGAAACACTTCTAGGCATTGCACCTCAATACCACGCAGCCACGTGGACAGTGTGACTTTTTTCAATATCGCAACCACGATTATTTGCTTTTATGACAAGTCGACAAGATTTTCCGCTTCACCAGCTTTTTTCCACCATAGCAATCTATAGGTGGCACAAAGGCATCCGACTGCATGGCGCTTCAACTACAAGCCTTTTCACTATACAAGGTCCTTGCACAGCATCGTAGAAGGACGACAAATGGCGGGCGTGACCCCACGTCCAACGTGGGGTCGAACTAGGCACGTCGCATAGTTTCATCGAAAAAGAAAACGTGGTGAAAATCATTTTGTCCAATTCAGACATAGTAAAAAACACCCAGAAAACGGGCCAACATTAGAAGGCCAAAACTCTTTCCGACAACATAATCGTAAAGCAATATGGTACTCTCACAATCAATGCTCCTATAANTCTCGTATTTTCCAAGGCTGACCAGTCACCCCCTCCTCTTCATCCGTGTTCTCAAACCCATAGCCAGTAGCTTCATATCTTGAATCTTGGGTATTCCAAATCCTTCAAAATATAAAACTGTTGTTGGTTATCGTAACGATTCCACGCTTACTCTTACCTCTTCTCGAGATGTATTTCCCTAAAAGACTTGGTGATCCATTTCACACTACACTGATCTCTATAAAATGCACAAAAGACTCACTTCTTGTGTGTGGATATTCACACTTCAAAATTACCTCCTTCCCATATAATTTTTCAAGTGAGCCAACTTCTAGTAATGGCCATTTGGTTTACCTCGCACTCGATCCTTCCTACACTTGAAATGTCATCCTGATCCTATTGCAAGTTGTAGCAAAAACTTGGAAAAAAGGACGAGGTTTTATCCAAACGAAGGTTGTAGCCATCGATGCTTACCTTCACCTAAGAATCCTATTTTATTCCTTTGCATGCTTGTCTATTGTGCTCTTTCTACCAATTTGATACTCTTCTTCACAAATTTCTCTCCTCCAACACTCTTTATTAAGCTACCATCAGTGGCATTCCATTTTATTCTCTTGTTACAGCTCTCACTCTTAAGGCCGAGGGAGGGCTCAGTATTAACTGGTCTTTCCTCCTCATTGTACTCAAGCAGCCAAACAACTCTGTTCCTTCCTCTTTGCAAAGAACCACAATGAAAACAAACTCCTCTCTCCATCCAAGCCTTCCCTAAGCTAGGAAATTTCTGCACTGCCATCCTTTCATTTGTTCGCTTAAGCTCCCCTCAGTCCACATACGATGGATGTGAACTATTTTACAGTCTTTTTCTTCCAACCTGGACCTTCCACTATCCAATTTGCTTTTTGGAGAAATGGATCAATAATGTGTGATATGCAATATCTTCATGTGAAAACCGCGTTCTTCTCCTTTTGGTATTCTATC
>SZWC01025007.1:16968-27539 GCA_023375785.1 Penium margaritaceum | reverse complement strand
CAATATACAATTCCGAACAACGTTGCTATAACTTGCTACAAATCCGTACCATTCCGTAAAACTCTGTACAACTACTTACAACTACGTACAGCTCCGTAGAACTGTGCACAATGCTGTACAACTATGTACAGCTCCGTGCAACTCCGTACAATTCCGTACAACTCCTTGCAGTTCCATACGACTCCCTACAACTCCGTACAACTTCGTACAAGTTCGTACAACTCCGTACAACTCCGTACAACTCCGTACGACTCCATTGAACTCTGACAGCTATGTCAAACTACGTAAAGCTCCATCCAACTCTGTACAAATCCGTAGTGCTTGCTACAACAATGCACACCACGCTAATACTGCTTACAATTATGTACAACTCTGTACAGCCCTGTACAACTCCGCACATCTCCGTACAACTCTATACAAATTGATACAATCCTATACAACTCCGTACACCTCCGTACAATTTCGTACAACTCTGTATGACTTTGTACAACTTTGTACAGCTCCGTACAACTCATTCCAGCTCCGTACAACTCCATATGACTTTGTACAAATCGCTACAACTCTGTATAACTCCGTACAAATCTGTATAACTCCGTACAACATTGTACAACTCTGTACAGCTACGTACAGAACCGCACAACTCCGTATGACTCGCTACATCTCTATACAATTCCGGATACCTCCATACAACTCTGTACAACCCCGCACAACTATGCACAACTCCAAACAACGTGCACATCTTCATACAACAGAGTACAGCTCTGCACAATTTTGTACAACTATGCACAACTACGTGCAACTTGCTACAACTCTGTACAACTCTGTACAACTCCGTACAGCCCCGTACAACTCCATACAAATCCAAGTTTTATCGAGTTATGTAGAGTTGTATGGAGTTGGACGGAGTTGTACAGAGTTGGAAGGTGTTGAACAGAGATTTACCGATCGGTACAGAGCTGTACAGAGTTGTACGGACTTGTATGGAGTTGTACAGAGTTATACGGATTTTTAACAAGTTGAAGGGAGTGGTAGGGAGTTGTATGGAGTTGTACGGAGTTTTACGGAGATGTACGGAAATGGCCAGAGTTGTATGGAGCTGTACGGAATTGTACGGAGTTGTACATAATTGTACAGAGTTGTACAGGGTTGTAGGGTTTTGTACAGAGTTAAAGTGATTTATACAGAGCTGTACGGAGTTGTACGGAGTTGTAAGGAGCTATACCAAGCTGTCTAGAGTACTACGAAGTTGTACGGAGTTGTACGAAGCTGTACATACTTGTACGGAGTTGTAGCAATCTTTAAAGAGTTGTACGTAGTTGTACAGAGTATTGGGGAGTCGTGCGGAGTCGTAGGGAGTTCAAAGGAGTTGTACGAGGTTGTACGCAGTTTTACAGAGTTGCACGGAATGGCATGGAGCTGAACACCGTTGTTCGGATTTGTAGCAAGTTGTAGAAATGGTGTACGGAGTAGTATGGAGTTTTACGGAGTCGTATGGACTTGTACAGAGCTGTACGGGCCGTACGGAGTTGTACTTAATTGTACAGAGTTGTACGAAGTTGTACATGACTACTCCGAGTGGAACAGAGTTGTATAGAGTTGTACGGTGCTTTATGGAGCTGTACAAAGTTGTAGTGAGTTGTACATGCTGTACGCAGGTATACAGAGTTGTACGGAGGTGTACATAGTTGTACAGAATTGTAGCAAGTTGCAGCGAGTTGTAAGGAGTCATACGGAGTTGTACAGAGTTGTACAGAGTTCTTTAGAGTTGTACAGATATGTACGGAGTTAAACAGAGTTGTACAAAGCTATACAGCATTCAACAGAGTTGAACGGAGCTGTACGGAGTTGTACAGAGTTATAGGGAGATGTGCAGAGTTGGACAAAGCTGTACGGAGCTTAAAGGAGTTGTGCAGAGTAGTACGGAGTTGTACTGAGTAGTACGGAGTTGTACGCAGTTGTAGCGATTTGTACAGAATTGGTTTGAGATGTACGGAGTTGTATAGAGCTGTACAAAGTTGGAAAGAGTTGTACGGAGTTGTACGCAGTTGTAGCGATTTGTACAGAATTGGTTTGAGATGTACGGAGTTGTATAGAGCTGTACAAAGTTGGAAAGAGTTGTACGGAGTTGTTCGGAGTGGTACGAAGTTGTACGGAGTTGTACGGAGTTGTATGGATGTGTATGGAGTTGCATTGAGTTGTACGAAGTTGTATAGAGTTGTGCGGAGTTGTACAATGTTGTACATAGTTGTATGGCGTTGGACAGAGTTGTACATAGCTATAAAAAGCTGTACGGGATTGTATAGAGGTGTACGGAGTTGTACAGAGAAGTACAGAGTTGTACGGCGTTGTACTTAGTTGTACGGAGTTTTGCAGAGAAATTCTAAGTTGTACGGAGTTGTAAGAAGTTATACGGAAATGAAGCATATTTCACGGAGTTGAACAAAGTTATTCAGAGTAACATGGAGTTCAATGGAGTTGTACATTTTTGTACGGAGTTGTACGGAGTTGTACGAAGTTGTACAAAGTTGTAAGGAATTGTAAATAGTTCAACAAAATTGTACGGAGTTTTACAGAATTGTACAGAGTTCTACTGAGTTGTACAGAGTTGTACAAATTTGTACGGAGTTGTACGGAGTTGAACGGAGTTGTACGGTAATCTACGGAGCTGCACAGAGTTGTGGAGAGTTGTACGGATTGTACGGAGTTGTAGCGAGTTGTACGGAGTTGTACGGAGTTGAACGGAGTTGTACGGTAATCTACGGAGCTGCACAGAGTTGTGGAGAGTTGTACGGATTGTACGGAGTTGTAGCGAGTTGTACGGAGTTGGACAGAGTTGGACAGAGTTTTACAGTGTATACCAAAGTTGTACGGAGTTGTATGGAGTTGTACGGAGTTTAACGAGCAGGTGCAGAGAGAGTGGGAGGAGAAGCAAGTAGAAGCAATGCAATATGCGAAAGCGCCAAAGAGGGAAAGCTGGAGCAAATAACCTTGAGGCAAGCCAAGGACATAGCCAGAAGCACAGAAAAGGATGTTGCAGGAAAAGAGGTCGAGTTATGAGGTAGACAAGAGTGTAGCAAGAGAATGCCAACGGAGAGAGTGCACCATTGATGTGACAAGAGGAGATGACCGGAGAAGCAAGAGTGACGGTGCAAAGTGCTCCAGTTCTGCAGTGCTCCAGTGCTCCAGTTGTCTTGGGCTTGCCCCAGTTGTCTTGGCCTTGTTCTAGTTGTCTTTGCCTTGCTCCAGTTATATTGGGCTTGCTCCAGCTGTCTTGGACTTGCTCCACTTACCCTGGGTTTGCTCCTGTTGTCTTTGCCTTGCTCCAGTTGTCTTGGGCTTGCTCCAGTTGTCTTGGGCTTGCTCCAGTTGTCTTGGCCTTGCTCCAGTTGTCTTGGGTTTGCTTCAGTTTTCTTGGCCTTGAACCAGTTGTCTTGGGCTTGCTCCAGATATCTTAGCCTTGCTCCAGCTGTCCTGGGCTTGATCCAGTTGTCTTGGCCTTGCTCCAGTTGTCATGGCCTTGCTCCAGTTGTCTTGGCCTTGCTCCAGTTGTCTTGTCATTGCTCCAGTTGTCGTGGGCTTGCTCCAGTTGACTTGGGCTTGCTCCACTTGTTTTGGGCTTGCTCCAGTTGTCTTGGGCTTGCTCCAGTTGTCCAGGGCTTGCTTCCGCTGTATAGGGCTTGCTCCAGTTTTCTTGGCTTTGTTCCAGTTATCATGGCTTTGCTACAGTTGTCTTGGGTTTGCTCCAGCTTTCATGGCCTTGCTCCTGTTATCCTGGCCTTGTTCCCATCGTCTTGGCCTTGCTCCAGTTGTATTGGGCTTTCTCCAGTTCTCTTGGTCCTGCTCCAGTTCACTTGGGCTTGCTCAACTTGTCTTGGGCTTGCTCCAGCTGTCTTGGCCATGCTGAAGTTGTCTTGTGTTTGCTCCTATTGTCTTGGCCTAGCTCCAGTTGTCTTGGGCTTGCTTCAGCTGTCTTGGGCTTGCTCAAGTTGTCTTAGGCTTGTTCAAGTTGTCTTGGCCTTGCTCCAGGTGTCTTGGCCTTGCTCCAGTCCTCTTGGGCCTGGCCAAGTTGTCTAGGGCTTGCTCCAGTTGCCTTGGCTTTGCTCCAGTTGTCGTGGCCTTGCTCCATTCGTCTTTGGCTTGCTCCAGTTGTCTTGGGCTCGCTCCATTTGTCTTGGCCTTGCTCCAGTTGTCTTGGGCTTGCTCCAGTTGTCTTGGCCTTGCTCCAGTTTTCTCTGCCTTGCTCCAGTTGTCTTGGCCTTGCTCCAGTTTTCTTGGCCTTGCTCTAGTTGTCTTGGCCTTGATCCAGTTCTCTTGGGCTTGTTCCAGTTGTCTTGGCCTTGCTCCAGTTGTTTTCGGCTTGCATCAGTTGTCTTGGCCTTGCTCCACTTGTCTTGGGCTTGCTTCAGTTGTCTTGGGCTTGCTTCTGCTGTCTTGGCCTTGCTCCAGTTTTCTTAGCCTTGCTCCAGCTGTCTTGGTCTTGCTCCAGTTGTCTTGGCCTTGCTCCAGTTGTCTTGGGCTTGCTCAAGTTGTAGTGGGCTTGCTCCATTGGTCTTGGCCTTGCTCCAGTTGTCTTCGGCTTGCTCCAGCTGTCTTGGGCTTGCTCCAGTTGTCTTGGCCTTGCTCTAGCTGTCTTCGGCTTGCTCCATTTGTCTTGGCCTTGCTCCAGTTGTATTGGCCTTGCTCCAGTTGCCTTGGGCTTGCTCCAGTTTTCCTGTGCTTGGTCTTGTTGTCTTGGTCTTCCTCCAGTTATCCTGGGCTTTCTCCAGTTGTCTTCGCCTTGCTCTAGTTATCTTAGGCTTGCTCCAGCTGTCTTGGGCTTGCTCCAGTTGTCTTGGCCTTGCTCCAGTTGTCTTGGGCTTGCTCCTGTTGTCTTACGCTTGCTCTAGTTTTCTTGGGCTTGCTCCATTTGTCTTCGTTTTGCTCCAGTTGTCTTGGGCTTGCTCGAGTTGTCTTTGGCTTGCTCCAGTTGTCTTTGCCTTCCTACAGTTGTCATGGGCTTGATGAGGTTGTCTTGGGCTTGCTCTTGATGTCTTGGCCCTTCTCCAGTTCGTAACACTCCGCAAGCCGTTCGCACTACTCCGCAAGCAGTTCGCACCACTCCGCAACCAATTCTCACCACTCCGCAACCATTTCGCACCACTCCGCAACCAAATCACACCGCTCCGCAACCAGTTCACACCACTCCGCAGCCAGTTAGCACCACTCCGCAACCAGTTCGCACCACTCCGCAACCAATTCTCACCACTCCGCAACCATTTCGCACCACTCCGCAACCAAATCACACCGCTCCGCAACCAGTTCACACCACTCCGCAGCCAGTTAGCACCACTCCGCAACCAGTTCACACCACTCCGCAACCCGTTCGCACCACTCCGCAACCCGTTCGCACCACTCCGCAACCAGTTTGCACCACTCCACAACCAGTTCGCAGCACTCCGCAACCATTTTGCACCACACCGCAACCAGTTCGCACCACTCCACAACCAGCTCGCACCACTTTGCAACCAGTGTGTCCCACTCCGCAACCAGTTCGCACCACTCCTCAACCAGATCGCACCACTCCGCAACCAGCTTGCACCACTCCGCAACAAGTTCCCACCACTCAGCAGCCAGTTTGCACAACTCTGCATCTAGTTCGCACCACTCCGCAACAAGTTCGCATCACTCCACAGCCTGTTCGCACCACTCCGCAACCAGTTCGCACCACTCTGCAACCTGTTCGCTCCACTCCGCAACCAGTTTGCACCACTCCGCAACCAATTCGCACCACTCCGCTACCAATTTGCACCACTCCGCTACCAGTTTGCACCACTCCGCAACCAGTTTGCACCACTCCGCAACCCGTTCGCACCACTCTGCAACCAGTTTGCACCACTCCGCAACCAATTCGCACCACTCCGCAACCAGTTCGTACCACTCCGTAACCAGGTCGCACCACTCCGCAACCAGTTCGTACCACTCCGTAACCAGGTCGCACCACTCCGCAACCAGTTCGTACCACTCCGTAACCAGGTCGCACCACTCCGCAACCAGTTCGTACCACTCCGTAACCAGGTCGCACCACTCCGCAACCAGTTCGTACCACTCCGTAACCAGGTCGCACCACTCCGCAACCAGTTCGTACCACTCCGTAACCAGGTCGCACCACTCCGCAACCAGTTCGTACCACTCCGTAACCAGGTCGCACCACTCCGCAACCAGTTCGTACCACTCCGTAACCAGGTCGCACCACTCCGCAACCAGTTCGTACCACTCCGTAACCAGGTCGCACCACTCCGCAACCAGTTCGCACCACTCCTCAGCCAGTTCTGTCAAGAATCAACAATGTTCACAAGACATTCGACGTGACAAAGTTGCTCGGGATATTACTCATCTGCCCACTACAAAACCACCCTTGCTGATAGATAAAATCCAAAGGGTGCGGGTCACCTCTCGGTCGAAGCTATCTCAACAAATCGGAACCAACCGGCCGACCAAAGGTTCACGCACAAGAACCATCCGCCACCAAATCTTGTCGGCGGCAACCGACAAGCGCGGGCAACCGGCAACGGATGTGCGGCGTGGTCCCCACGTAAGGACAAGAAGCGCGAAGGCTCCAACGGGTGAACAGACCTCGCCCGAACCTAGCAACGATGAGCCTCCACACTCGGCAGCCAAGGCAGCAGCACGAGTGCGACCTCACCTAACGTTCCGTCCACCCTAGCAGGAAGGATAGGCCCTGGGATAGGATTAGGATATATGTTGCAGGCTTTCTAGTTGTTATCTAATCTACTCATATTCGTGTTTCCGCCTTCATCTTGCTGCCCGCCTTCGGGCTGTGGCGCATCCCTTGAATTCCTCATTTGCTTCGCTGCCCGCCCTCGGGCTGTGGCGCCCCACTTCGTGCATCTCTTCCGCTAAGCCCGCCTTCTGGCTGCGGCACTGCTCGTTCACTCCTCTCACTCGACCTCACCTCATACTAGCCCGCCCTTTGTAGCTGCTGCTCGGCCCGCTGCCTTGCCCGTTTATTAGTGCTGCGGCAAACTACCCCGTGACGCTAGGTTCGGGCGAGGTCTTTTCACCTGTTGGAGCCTTCGCGCTTCTTGTCGTGACGCGGGGACCACGCCGCACATCCGTTGCCAGTTGCCCGCGTTTGTCGGTTGCCACCGACAAGATTTGGTGGCGGATGGTTCTTGTGCGTGAACCTTTGGTCGGCCGGTTGGTTCCGATTTGTTGAGATAGCTTCGATCGAGAGGTGACCCGCACCCTTTGGATTTTATCTATCTGCAAGGGTAGTTTTGTAGTGGACAGATGAGTAATATCCTGGGCAACTTTGTCACGTCGAATGTCTTGTGAACATTTTTGATTCTTGACAGAACTGGTTGAGGAGTGGTGCGAACTGGTTGCGGAGTGGTGCGAACTGGTTGCGGAGTGGTGCAAACTGGTTGCGGAGTGGTGCAAACTGGTTGCAGAGTGGTGCGAACTACTTGCGGAGTGGTGCGAACTGGTCGCGGAGTGGTGCGAACTGGTCGTGGAGCCACTCCGTAACCAGGTCGCACCACTCCGCAACCAGTTCGTACCACTCCGTAACCAGGTCGCACCACTCCGCAACCAGTTCGAGTGGTGCGAACTGGTTGCAAAGCGGTGTGAACTGGTTGCGGAGTGGTACGAACAGGTCGCAGGGTGGTGTGGACCGGTTCCGGAGTGGTGCGAACTGGTTGCAGAGTGGTGCAAACTGGTTGCGGAGAGGTGCAAACTGGTTGCGGAGTGGTGTGAACTGGTTGCGGAGTGGTGCGAACTGGTTGCAGAGTGGTGCGAACTGGTTGCAGAGTGGTGCAAACGGGTAGCGGAGTGGTGCAAACGGATTGCGGAGTGGTGCGAACGGGTTGCGGAGTGGTGCAAACTGGCTGCAGAGTGGTGCAAACTGGTAGCGGAGCGGTGCGAATTGGTCGCGGAGTGGTGCGAATTGGTTGCGGAGTGGTGCGAACTGGTTGCGGAGTGGAGCAAACTGGCTGCAGAGTGGTGCGAACTGGCTGCGGAGTGGTACAAATAGGCTGTGGAGTGGTGCGAACTTGTTGCAGAGTGGTGCGAACTGGATGCAGAGTTGTGCGAACTGGCTGCTGAGTGGTTGGAACTTGTTACCGACTGGTGCAAACTGGTTGCGGAGTCGTGCGATCTGGTTGAGGATTGGTGCGAACTGGTTGCCGAGTGGGGCACACTGGTTGCAAAGTGGTGCGAGCTGGTTGTGGAGTGGTGCGAACGAGTTGCGAAGTGGTGCAAAATGGTTGCGGAGAAGTGCGAACTGGTTGTGGAGTGGTGCGAACTGGTTTCGGAGTGGTGCGAACGGGTTGCGGAGTGGTGCGAACAGGTTGCGGAGTGGTGTGCACTGGTTGCGGAGTGGTGTGATTTGGTTGCGGAGTGGTGCGAACCGGTTGCGGAGTGGTGAGAACTGGTTGCAGAGTGGTGCGAACTGGTTGCGGAGTGGTGCGAACAGGTTGCGGAGTGTTACAAACTGGAGAAGGGCCAAGACAACTGGAGCAAGCCCAAGACAACTTCAACAAGCCCAAGACAACTAGAGGAAGGCCAAGACAACTGGAGCAAGCCCAAGACAACTCGAGCAAGCCCAAGACAACTGGAGCAAAACGAAGACAAATAGAGCAAACCCAAGAAAACTAGAGCAAGCACAAGACAACAGGAGCAAGCCCAAGACAACTGGAGCAAGCCCAAGACAACTCGAGCAAGCCCAAGACAACTGGAGCAAAACGAAGACAAATAGAGCAAACCCAAGAAAACTAGAGCAAGCACAAGACAACAGGAGCAAGCCCAAGACAACTGGAGCAAGCCCAAGACAACTGGAGCAAGGCCAAGACAACTGGAGCAAGGCCAAGACAACCGGAGCAAGTCCAAGACAGCTGGAGCAAGCCCAAGACAACTGGAGCGAGGCAAAGACAACTGGAGAAAGCCCAGGATAACCGGAGCAAGACCAAGACAACAAGAGAAATCCCAGGAGAACTGGAGCAAGCCCAAGGCAACTGGAGCAAGGCCAATACAACTGGAGCAAGGCCAAGACAAATGGAGCAAGCCCAAGACAGCTAGAGCAAGGCCAAGACAACTGGAGCAAGCCCAAGGCAACTGGAGCAAGGCCAATACAACTGGAGCAAGGCCAAGACAAATGGAGCAAGCCCAAGACAGCTAGAGCAAGGCCAAGACAACTGGAGCAAGCCCAAGACAGCTGGAGCAAGCCGAAGACAACTGGAGCAAGGCCAAGACAAATGGAGCAAGCCCACTACAACTGCAGAAAGCCCAAGACAACTGGAGCAAGGCCAAGACAACTGGAGCAAGGCCAAGACAACTAGAGAAAGGCTAAGAAAACCGGAGCAAGGCCAAGACAGCTGAAGCAAGCCTAAGACAACTGGAGCGAGGCAAAGACAACTGATGCAAGCCGAAATCAACTGGAGCAAGGCCAAGACAACTGGAGCAAGCCCAAGACAACTGCATCAAGGCCAAGACAACTAGAGGAAGGCCAAGAAAACTGGAGCAAGCCCAAGACAACTGGAGCAAGGAACAGACAACTGGAGCAAGGCCAAGACAACTGGAGCAAGCCCAAGATAACTGGAGCAAGCCCAAGACAACTGGAGCAAGGCCAAGATAATGGAGTGAGCCCAAGACAACTGGGGCAAGCCAAAGACAACTGGAGCAAGGCCACGACAACTGGAGCAAGGCCAAGATAACTGGAGCAAAGCCAAGAGAACTGGAGCAAGCCCTAGACAACTTGGCCAGGCCCAAGACAACTCGAGCAAGGCCAAGACACCTGGAGCAAGGCCAAGACAACTGGAACAAGCCCAAGACAACTTGAGCAAGCCCAGGACAGCTGAATCAAGCCCAAGACAACTGGAGCTAGGCCAAGACAATAGGAGCAAACACAAGACAATTTCAGCATAGCCAAGACAACTAGAGCAAGCCCAAGACAAGTTGAGCAAGCCCAAGAGAACTGGAGCAAGACCAAGAGAACTGGAGCAAGCCCAAGACAACTAGAGCAAGCCCAAGACAAGTTGAGCAAGCCCAAGAGAACTGGAGCAAGACCAAGAGAACTGGAGCAAGCCCAAGACAACTGGAGCAAGGCCAAGAAAATGGGAACAAGGCCAGGATAACTGGAGCAAGGCCAAGACAGCTAGAGCAAACCCAAGACAACTGGAGCCAAGCCAAGATAACTGGAACAAGGCCAAGAAAACTAAAGCAAGCCCTATACAGCGAGAGCAAGCCCTAGACAACTGGAGCAAGCCCAAGACAACTGGAGCAAGCCCAAGACAACTTGAGCAGCCCCAAAACAAGTGGAACAAGCCCAATACAACTGGAGCAAGCCCACGACAACTGGAGCAATGACAAGACAACTGGAGCAAGGCCAAGACAACTGGAGCAAGGCCAAGACAACTGGATCAAGCCCAGGATAACTAGAGCAAGGCCAAGATATCTGGAGCAAGCCCAAGACAACTGGTGGAAGGCCAACAAAACTGAAGCAAACCCAAGACAACTGGAGCAAGGCCAAGACAACCGGAGCAAGTCCAAGACAGCTGGAGCAAGCCCAATATAAC